>VOPJ01014273.1:0-51360 GCA_014673585.1 Semibalanus balanoides
TTGCAAGGTTTTGCAACATTCTGCATCAATGTCGCTTCCGCGGCTGTTTATTATGGAATTAGCTGTGGTATGGAATATCAAATATTGCTCTCCGACATGTGTCCATTTGTCATTTTTTAGATCACGAACCCGCCGTAACTCACTCGTGATACGCGAGTTTCACTCCACTTCTTCCCTCCTCCAGCTCTTACACCCATCTGCGTAGCATGTGCCCCCAAGTCACGTAACCAGCACGAACAAATCAGTACCTGTCCATCCCCGACCCGTCCGATGCCCGGGGAAAGGGCAGCTGGATGTCGGACGGCAGGTGGTCGGCCGTATATAAGCGGCACGCGCTATACTCCAGGCATCAGTCACATTACCTTCACCGCAGAGAGCTGACTTGGACCAGAGGTGAGTTGCGCTGACCAGTTGCTGGAAACGGTGGTGGCCGGTAGAGGGTGAAGTGAAGAACAGTACTACAGGACTACATACGAAAGTATGCAATAACGTTTCTTGGATAGGTTCCTGAAAACAACTTCATCCTAATTTGTATATTGCATGATAACAGCTAATTTCGGAACTCTGTGGATAACAATGATTTTATACTGCTCGGCGACAACTCATAATATGACGCATAAATAATGTCAACAAAATAAATGACCAGCAACTTAATAAAATATGTTAAATACTGAAACCCATTTAGTTGATGTGCCTTCCTCTAACCATCCGTCTCTCTTCAGATGCTGCGACACATTGCTCTAGTGTGCCTTCCTCTAACCAGCCGTCTCTCTTCAGATGCTGGCGGGACACATTGCTCTAGTGTGCCTGTCCTCTAACCAGCCGTCTCTCTTCAGATGCTTGCGACACATTGCTCTGGTGTGCCTTCCTCTAACCAGCTGTCTCTCTTCAGATTGCTGCGACAACATTGCTCTAGATGTGCCTTCCTTCTAAACCAGCCGGCTCTCTTCAGATGCTGGCGACCACATTGCTCTGGTGTGCCTTCCTCTAACCAGCCGTCTCTCTTCAGATGCTGCGACACATTTGCTCTTGGTGTGCCTTCCTCTAAAACCATTCGTTCTCCCTTCAGATTGCTCGACACATTGCTCTGGTATGCCTTCCTCTAACAAGCCGTCTCTCTTCAGGTGCTGCGACACATTGCTCTAGTGTGCCTTCCTCTAACAGAGCCGTGTCTCTTCAGATGCTGCGCACATTGCTCTGGTGTACCTACCTCTAACCAGCCGTCTCTCTTCAGATGCTGCGACCCACATTGCTTGGTATGCCTTCCTCAACCGCCGTCTCTCTTTAATGCTGCGACACATGCTCTGGTGTACCTTCCTCTAAACCAGCCGTCTCTCTTCAGATGCTGCGGACACATTGCTCTGGTATATGCCTTCCTCTAACCAGCCGTCTCTCTCCAAGATGCTGCGACACATTGCTTCTAGTGTGCCTCTCTAACCAGCCGTCTTCTTCAGATGCTGGCGACACATTTGCTCTAGTGTGCCTTCCTCTAACCAGCCGTCTCTCTTCAGATGCTGCGACACATTGTCTCTGGTAGTGCCTTCTCTAACCAGCCGTCTCTCTTCAGATGCTGCGACACCATTGCTCTGGTGTGCCTGGTGGCGGTCGGACGTCGCCAAAAGGAGGCTGCCGTCAAGGAGAAGGTGGCCGTCAAACCAGTGGCTGCCGAGGAGGAGCCGGCCACCGACCTGACCGCTGAGGCCAGCGTCAAGAACAAACGACAGGCCGGGTATGGGGCACCCGGTGGGCTGGCTCCCTCCTTCAACAACTTCGGCGGCGGCCTAGGCGGCGGCTTTGGCGGCGGCTTTGGCGGCGGCTTTGGCGGCGGCTCCGGTGGCGGTTTTGGCGGCGGCAAATGCCGTGACGAGACCAAGTACGTGCTGNCGTCCCGTGCCGTGAGATACGCTGTTCTCTGCTGTTCTGTAGTGTGCCGTTCTGTGTTTGTGCTGTCCCGTGCCGTGAGATACGCTGCTCTCTGCTGTTCTGTAGTGTGCCATTCTGTGTTTGTGAGATGCGCTGCTCTCTGCTGTTCTGTAGTGTGCCGTTATGTGTTTGTGCTGTCCGTTGTTTACCGTGCTGTGTTTCACCGTCCCGTGCCGTGAGATACGCTGCTCTCTGCTGTTCTGTAGTGTGCCGTTCTGTGTTTTGCTGTCCCGTGCCGGAATGTAATCGCTGTTCTTTCTGCTGTTCGTAGTGTGCCGTTCTGTGTTTCGTGCTGTCCCGTGCGTGAGATACCGCTGCTCTCTCGTTGTATCTGTAGTGTGCGTTTCTGTGTTTGTGAGGATATGCGTGCTCTCTGTTTCGTTAGTGTGCCGTATGTGTTTGTGTGTCCGTTGTTTACCGTCGCTGTGTATTCACCGTCCCGTGCCAGTGAATACGCGCTCTCTGCTGTTCTGTAGTGTGCCGTTCTGTGTTTGTGCTGTCCGTTGTTTACGTCTCAGACTGAGCGGCACCAGCCGATTGGACTGAGTCCTTCGTGCTCTCCCAGTCATCTGTCTGCTCCGGGCTGCTTTCTCAGTCTTCTGTCGGCTGTTCCGTGGATTCGAGAGCTCAGCTTGTTTCCTCTTACATTGTGCCATGTCTACATACAGATCTGCTAAGCCAGCGGCTACGTTATATAACACGACCTTTGGGAACTGGTTTGCTTCATCGCGGGTTATTCCGAGTTTAATTCAGAATTCCGAGTGCCTTGCGCTGCTGGGCAAACCCAGTACACAGAAACACCTGCTTTGCTGTCCGGACTGGTGTTGGTACTAACCAAACACACCTGCTCTTCTGTCCTGTTTGGTGTTGGTAGGTACTAGGTACCACCGCCGGCCGTATGGTGGCTTATGGTCATGTTTTTACCGTCTGTGTTTTGTCTGTGGCAGGGTCCGTGTTTTCGCGCTCCACAGGGGATGGCGCGGACCCATCAGCTCATTACCATTGTACCTGTGGGCTGTGATGGCCGTGTTTTTATCTATGACAGGCGGGGCGGCGGCCGTCTGTGGGAGGGGAGACTTCTATCCACTCCCATCGGCCCGCCTCTGACCCGGACTCGGCGATCAGAGGACATCTGAAAGTCACAGTCACAGACACTGTGTCTGTGACCCCTCCCTCCCTCTATCGAACCACATCGCGGTAACAACGAACCAGCCAGCCGACTCGTTCGGCTGACCTGGAATGGCCGCCCAGCCATTCATCGATCATGCATAGCTCCGACAGCGGAGGTTTTGTGTACATTCGTGAAGGGTGTCCAGTGTTTTTGTGGCTCTGAGTCACGTCCTCGATCACCCTGCAGCCAATGGTGAGATAAAACAGCCCAGTGATTGGCTCATCGTCCCAAAGAGGCTCTGATACTCGTTCGCGAATGCCTGATCGCCTGAAAGCCGGTCTCCGATGTCGGTCATTGTTTAGCAGTGTGCTCGGGACGCTCCCGAAGCTAACAATCGATTTGTCCCGACTGATGGCTCCGAACTCCTCGTGGTCCCTGTGAAGCTGACGATACATGCCCGGTCCCTGGGGCTAACGATTCAGTCTGCTCTGGTCGGAGAGTTTCCGGCGGTCGGGCCGGCTGGCGTCAGATACCGGTCAGAGCCGCCGCCGCCCCAGCGCAGGGTGTTGTTACCGGACCGATCCCCCGACCAGACGATACAACGTGGTCCGGTCCTCAGAGAGGTCGGCCCGGCCGTCGTCGGAGCCGCCGCCGCCCCAGCACGGGGTGTTGTTACCGGACCGATCCCCCGACCAGACGATACAATGTGGTCCGGTCCTCGGAGAGGTCGGCCCGGCCGGCGCCAGAGCCGCCGCCGCCCCAGCGCAGGGTGTTGTTACCGGACCGATCCCCCGACCAGACGATACAATGTGGTCCGGTCCTCAGAGAGGTCGGCCCGGCCGGCGCCAGAGCCGCCGCCGCCCCAGCGCGGGGTGTTGTTACCGGACCGATCCCCCGCGGCGCTGCTTGTGAAACCCGGCCTGTCCCCGCCGACTGCCAGCCAGGCCTGCACCGGTCCCTCGCGACCCGCCGCCGCGACGCCGCGACGCCGCCTGATAACCCGAACGGGCATTCTGCAGAACTCATTCGATTCGTCAGCCGGCTCATTTGATTCGTCAGCCGGCTCATTTGATTCGTCAGCCGGCTCATTTGTGGTGACCCCGCGCCGTCCGTGTTGAATTTGATACGTCCGTGTTGAATTCGATATTGCCGGGAGAGTCGAGATTGACGAGAGATATGAATCGAGCATGACGGGATGTTCGGCCGCTGAATGTCGTTCAGTATTCCGTCCAAATAATGTGCTAATGCTGGGAGTCGGGCCCCGCTGGATTCTGTTCAGTATTCCGCCGAGATACCCGCTGCCGCTGGAACACGACTGCAGCAGTCTGATGTGCACGTGCTAGAGGAGTGGCCGCACTTGACTGCTGTTTGTCACGCTACTGATTGACAGACTGACATGATGCCGCGGTCCGCCGTGTCGCATGACATGACATCTGACATTGAGTGGCTCCCATCACCGCCCTGCCCCTGAGTGCCCGCTCCTGCTATCATTCCCAGTCGCTCCAGATTGGACAGTAAGTAGTAACGGGACCGTTATGTGGAAAAACTTTCAGGACTGTAAATCAGCTGTACTGAGACTCGGTCTGGGCAGGAAAATCAACCCTCGCCGGTTTACCTTGCTCAGCGACCGACCCGAGCGGCGGACAAACACCAATGAAAACCGGTGCTGCTTCACTTGCATGGCGTCATTTTTTCGTGATTATCTATTCCCACGGCCCGGTTTGGTAGCAGGCCGAGCAGCAGGGGACGGCGGCGGGTCGGACCGTCGTGCTGCAATGTTCAGCGATGACGTGGCGTGTCGCCGGATCTCGCTAAGCAGGCGCTGTCTCGCGCTGACGAGGTCACCCGCCGCCGTCAGTAGCGGTCCGAGCCGGTCCGTGTCCCTGACTGGTCACCGGCGTCCCCGTAGCGTTTTATGACATCCTATCAGCGTCCCTCTGGCGCCCTATGAGCGTTCCTCAGGCGCCCTATGAGCGTCCCCCAGGCGCCCTATGAGCGTCCCTCGCGTGTCCGGTGAGTGTCCTGTGAGCGTCCCCTGGTCGTTCGATGGGCGTCCCCTGACGGTGACACGTGCACACACTGCCCGGGATGACGCCGGCCACGCGCCAGCCGAGGGACGCCTCACCGCTTCACCTATCGATCTCTACATTCTATAGCCACCGGCTGCCGCTGGCCGCCTGGCTGGCATGTGACGCCGTCCGCGGCAGGTGATGCCCCCTCCCCCCCTCTCCCACGGGTGTAGGCAGGGGGTCCGACCGTGGCAGCGCCAGAGCTGCTGCCACTGGGGGCAGACTGCGGTCTGCGGTCTGATGAGGCCGCGCCAAGGTGCTCTAATATTCGCCAAACCCAGCCCACTCTTCTCATGACTTCTCTTCTTCGGGCGTCGCTGCTCAAAGGTAAACGGCGAGGTTATTTTCTGCCTCAGACCGATCTCATACAGCTGTCTTTAAGTCCTGAATTTTTCCACTACGTCCCGTTCTACTACTTGTCCATATCTGATGGGATGATACACGCACTCAGAGGCAGTGCTGTAGCCATCATGTTCAGGTTCGTCCTGACCCTGGACCGCTGGCGGCATCATGTCAGTCTTTCATGCAGGTAGCCTGACAAAACAGCGGTGCGTGTCTAGCTATGCGCCCGGTGCTTAGCACTCTTGTCCGCTTCCATTCCAATAGACTGCGGCAGAGCCGTCGTGTTCCGGACGGCGAGCGTCTGTCAGATCCTTGGCGCCCCGAGCCAAGTATACTAACATACGGGCCCGCTCCCAGCATTAGCACATTATTGGAGAGTACTGACGACATTCAGGGCAATGCGCAGGCTGCCAAGTCCCGTTCATGCTCGATTTTCAGTCTGTCTTCTCATTATTCTTCCGAACCTGGCCCTGGCAAGATCGGCCACAACACGGACCGTTACTTTCCTGAACCTACATACCACGAGGGGAGCGCGCGGAGGCAGTCCCGGCGCGAGCAACGCCACCGCGGGGCAGCGGGCACACCATAGCCGGCGGAGCGGGCATAGCGCCGAGCGGCGGACGAGAAGGCGGACTCTCATCTTGCCGTGGCCCGGAGCCCCAGTCCAGCCGGCCGACAACCGCAACTGTCAGTAGCTGACGTCAGACTGCCGTCTGGATCCGCTCCGCGCCACCCGCACTCGCGCCCAGTTTCCTCCCTGTCTGACGCGCTCGATTTCCCCCACGCCAGTCGTCACCCCACTGCATGCACAGCTTCGACCACCTGTGTCGACTCAAGACGTATGTGACGAAGAGCTCCGAGCTCGGGTTCTTGCCCAGCCATTCGTAGTTGGATGGTACAATGGAGGTGTCGGGCCGGAAGCTCCACAGAATGTACGGCTCGCGTTTGAGCATTCTCGACGCCGTTTCCGGTGCCCGCCACATTTTCTCTGGCGCCGGACGGTGACGTTGCTGTGACCCGCTCGGTCTGCGTGGTGCGGCGGTCTCGCTCCACTTCGTTTCGAGCCGACGCCCTCCGGATCTGGCGGGCCTAGGGAGGGGGGGGGCGTGCCGGGGCAGCAGTTCCTGGCGGCACCCCGGCTGGACGCCGCCCTGCCGTGCGCTGGTCGCGTGTGCGGGCGCGTTTGCGTGCTGCGCGGCTGATCTGCGGGGGGGACTGGCGACGCGCTGCGGTCCCGCGCTCCCCTCCCCCCTGCCCCTGCCGGTCTGTAATGACGGCACCAGCCGGGTCATTACCCGCACCAATGGACCGACAACAGGCGACCTGCCGGGCCGGCCGCCGTGTGACCTTGTCTGTGACGCTGGAGTCAGCCAGCCAGCCGGCACCGCTGACGCTGAGCGCACGCTTCCGCGTCCCTATGTCAGCGTGCTGTGCTGCACTGTGCTGGTCGGTGGTGCGCGTCGCTCGACCAGTGCTTTCCTGTTGGCTGTGGGTTTGACGGTACTGGTTTCCGTGTTCGTGATCGCTGTTTGCGTGTACAAGGTATTGGATCGGTCGTGTTGGCTGGTTTATGCCCTGTTGATGGCGTGTGCGATGTCTGTTGTTCCTGTGGATGGTGACGTGCCCGTGTCCTGACCGTGACCTGGCGTGCAGACCTATCGTGCCGCCCTGAGCCGGTGACCTGAGCTGGTGACCTGAGCTGGTGACCTGAGCCGGTGACCTGACCTGACCCGACCCGTGTCTCTCCCTCAGGTGCACCTGCTGCGCGACAAACTGCAGTCGGAGACCACCGCCCGCCTGGAGGCACAGTCCCGCACCCACCAGCTGGCTTCCCACAACCGGGCACTGCTGACTCACGTGCGCCAGCTGATGGCGCAGCTGCACACCGACGACGTCGAGCAGGAGCTGGAGCTGAGCTCCGCCAGCTCGGCCAGCTCTGCCAGCGTCAGCTGCGAAGATCTGCGCCGCGCCGTCTCCTCGAACGGCTCCTCGATCGATGCCGAACTCTGTCTGATGAGCGAGGCCATCGACCAGCTGGATCGCGAGTCCTGGCCGCGGGAGGAGGAGGAGGAGGAGGAGCAGCTGGGGATACCGCAGCAGCAGCAGCAGCAGGGGCAGAGGACAGGCGTGCTGCAGAGTCCTCTATGAGGACGGCCCGCGCCGGAGGACACAGGGCACCCGAGCCTCGCTCGCGCGAGGCTCGCGGTGGCCCGCCTACCCGGCCGCGCGCTGTGATCCCGCCCCGCGGGAGGAGGCGCGGCAACGTCACCGACGTGCGTTACGACTTATAGATCTACTGTGTTGGTGATCTGATGGTAGATAGACCCGGCCGCTCAGGACTCAGTGTGTGAGGTAGTGTGTGGCGACGGCAGCTGATGTCGCGCTCGGCGCTGCAGATCAGGACTCAGTTGAAGGAGTAGTATGCGGCGACGGCAGCTCTAATAATGGACTCGGCGCGCTGCAGATGTGATCGCTGGCTGTTGCGATGACGGCGTATCGCGGTGTGTGCGTGTGCGTGTGCGTGTGTGTGTGTGTGTGTGTGTGTGTGTGTGTGTGTGTGTGTGCGTGTGCGAGTGTGTGCGTGTGCGTGTGCGTGCGTGTATATAAGTATGAGTTGATGTGTGCTGATTGTGAACTGTACTCGACTGACGTTAACTTGCCGTGGCGCGGCGTTGTACTGGTGGTGTGTGATCAGTGTGTTGATAGACGTTTCGCTGCTAACCACGGTGCGCGGTGCCTGAGATCGGTGTAGCTATACATACATACATACATACATATCGTGACGGCAGCGGAGGCTGGCTACTCGGAGAGAGAGGCATAAATACATACGTGATCGTTGCCGAGGCGTTTTAGCGCGCGCACAGGGCTGATTTGGGAGGCGGACGAGCTCGGCTGTTCGGGGAAGGCCGTCAATGTTCGGCGTGTCACAGATGGCGCCAGTGTCACTGTTAACGGTCTGCCGGGGTTGTCATGGTGATGACACCCCTCCCCGGCTGGTGACAGACGGTGGTTCGCGACGCCTCCGGGAAAGTCAGCGTCGTCCCACGCGATCGTAATGCACGCCGTGTACCTGCTCCTGTACATGCCTCAGGGTCCGCTCCGACCTAGCTGACGCCCAGGCGGAGATCACGTGACCGCTCCGAATCTCAGAGGTCACATGACCTCTCCGAGCCTCAGAGGTCAGGGGTCTTATGACCTCTCCGAGTTCCTCAGATCCCATATCATCGAGTCCAGAGGCGTTTAATAGTTTCTCTTTATTCCACCTCAAAGCAGCAAAGTGAGCCTCGGCCTTGGGTTATCCGGGATGTTACAGGAGGAAGAAGGAAATACGATGTAGCGTGTTTGGTATATTTTCCGCTAACGATTTAGCGAAAACTACCTGGACAAGATTTAAACCGGCACCGAAGAGATTATTATTGTCTGAGTCGAATGCAGAGTAATGACACGATGCAATCAAGAAATCGTCAACTCAACGTAATCGTTTGCAGGTTCCTCTTATAAATATCAGAATGATACATTTCCCTCCTTATGTTTATAACGTTAGACAGAAGAGGTCGCGCACCCAATCCGGCCCGACGCGGACCAGATCCCGGCCGCGCGCGCAGCGTGGCTATTGGCAACTCACCGATTTGTAATGTCGCGGCCCCCGGTGCCTTCAGAATATCGAGAAAGATAGTTTTACAAAAAGCCGATGGTGGCAATTCGACAATGTTCTATTAATTTCGACTACTTTGCTGCTGCGCACAAATTTAATCTCGCGAAGTCAACAATATTTATTTGGCAGGCACACTGGTCGGCTAAGGAGGAGTTGAGACGTGCTTATCATCTCTTTTTTAGAATAGATTTTGCCTCTGGCGCACGTCCTGTCTAAGCAGTGTACAAACACATATTCCCACCATTGAGCAGATAATCGGCAAACTACTCTCAGCATGTTAAGACAACTTGAATGCATAATTACGCTGCTCATAATTCCAACTGTGACACGTCAATTGCCGTCACATGTGTCAATCTCATTTAGTCCCCGCCGGCCGCCGCTGTTCCAGAACTCTCTCTCCTCCGGCCGCTGCCTAAACGGTTGCGACCCACTGGTTTAGACGTAACTATTTCTAAAATTATAGAGCACTTATGCAAACGCAGATATTAATAGTCGAGTGTATGTGAGTAATAGAAATTAGTTGATGAGGACTCAGCTTTTGTTGAGTCGGCCATTTCGTGCTAGGTAGATTAAAACACGCTCTCGCTCACAAGCAGAGCAAACCGCTACTATGATAAAGGTCCGCTCACCTGATACTAACGGATGGGTTGGTGAAGCTAACATTCGCTTGCAATTGGTCCAATTGATATCCGATAAAACATACATTGTACTCACTACCTTGATTGTCGTTATAAAAATGTCGAGCACAGATCAGATGACTTATGCATATCCCTATCAAAATTCGATCTCCTAGCAGCGCTAAAACCCTGAACAATCTATATCTGAATCATATCATTATTGGATGTCAGGCAAAGACTTTGAACAGATGCCACACTACTAAAGGAAGTTTAACAGCAATTATCACACCAGCGTGGGGAGTAACAGAAACAGAAGTAAAACTGAGTAGGGACGAGCGACCCTCAGGCGCCAACCGCCAGCTAGGAGGAGTTATGAGGCACGTGTTAGCCAGAACACGCTAAGCTGTATCTCTGAACGCCTCACTAAAAATGACAGTACGTCTCCTTGTCTTCTGCGCTCGCACGTATAATTGTAGCGACCGTTTACACGAATAACGTACTACAAACGTGAAGATCACAGAATCACACCAGTCCACTAGAGTCTGCAAGAGATAAGCTATACTGACCTGGCGACCATTACTCATACCCTCAGAAATATCGAAAACCTAAACCGGATATGAGCGGGGCGCACTCATACACGAACGGATTTGCAGGAAAACAATGATCTGCACTGCTGGCTGCTGCAGATAGGATCATATCTAATCCAGCCGTCATGCGCACATGATATGAGGCAGTAAAACCAGATGTTATGTCTGAAAAGTGTTCGTAACATAAGCTGCTCGATGTACCGTGTACCTACTGCCTACATACAGAGCTATTAACGACTGAGCTGCGTTGCTTTGCTCGAAGGACTGGCTTTTCCCTCTCGGACGTCACGCGGTGAGACTAGCGTGGCTTCGCTTTGAAACAGGGCACAATAAAAATGCGTATTAAAATTTACTCTGACACGCGAGAGCATTATGTAACCAGGGCGAGCCCACGCTGCCATGGCGAATCTATTCATCGTCCGCTATTATCGGGACATAATATTTGACACAAATCTCAATTATTACACACTGCCTTGCGTCATTACAAGACGGTAGAGACAGGTGGTTGCCAATAAAGCATGCTATAAGAGAGAGGTGGGAAGCCACAACGGAGTGACGGGAGAATAAGATTCGCTGAAGACTAACACTGTATGATCTTGGACGCACTTTTCATTATGAATCAGAGCACCGACCGTACGGAGAGAGAGTACGGCTGCGCACAGTGGGCACCTGTCGGCAGCAATGGCTAACGGCTATACGTACAGTGGGTCAATTTGCAGCACTCCCGAAACTTGCGAGGGAGGAGCAGAATGCGATATCTCATTCCAATCTGGAATTGTCTGGAAAGTGCCGAACCTGTGCCCGGTTTTCCGTCTTATTGCAACATAAAGAAGTGGCGATAAACAAAGAGCGACGCGAGCAATGCATGTGACAGCGGACAGTGATCAAAGGACAAGTTTGTGTTGACTGCCTTGTTACTGGAGCTAAACATCCCTGGGAAGCCCGGCGGCCAGAGGCGTCACTATACCTTCTAAAAAGGGGAGGGGGTTCACTGCCAGGCGGGGCGCCAAACCCAGAGGGGCTGCCCGGCCTTGAGGGGCGCAAACCCAATGAACTGACTGGATTTCACTCATGGGTGGATCTAGCCGTGTTTTTTTGGGGGGAATCTTATGGTGCATTTCAAAAAAATAAGCGGGGGTAGCAGGCCTTCAGGCCATTATATCGATGCAATTTTTTTACCACGGGGGAGAGCGTGTCGTCAGTCCATCTGCAACTATAAGTATGTACAATGTATGTATATACATACATAGTCCGAAGACCGATTGGGGGGGGACAAATAATGGTTTCAGGACATTTTGGGAAGTCGTGGCCCCTTGCCCCCTAGATCCGCCCCTGATTTTACTTGCTTAATTTTCCGGACCCTCTTTCACATAAGAAGAGGTGAGGTGGTGAAATATGAACATATCGACGAACTAAGACGAAATATTGAATATCAATGTCGACGTTACGCAGGGGGCAATTCAATTTTTCACATTGCACATTAACATGGGACATATTCATGACTGCCTGTGAGGTCTGAACTAACAATCAAGTTACGTAAAACGCAATATCGCGGCTTTTGTCGGTCTTTTGTCATAGCAACTGCGCTGCCGTAAGCATATGTCACAATTAAGAAAATAGTTAAAGGAAAGTTTATCAAGAAAGGAAAGAAAACATCAGATAATAACTTGCAAGCGGTAAATCGCACAGACATACAAATATAAACCATCGCTTCGGTGCATCATGACGGGTACAGTGGCGAATAATCAAAGGGATCAGCCCAAGCGCACCACCAGAAAACACATTTCGGGAGGGGAGGCCACGGCTGTTGGGGTCGTCATCTCCAGTCCAAGAGTGGTCCCATTACCGATCCAAAGAGGTGCCGCGGCACTCCAGGTCTTTCAGAGAGGGCCCTGGTGGCCCTACAGGGCTTTGAAGTGCTCTAGACTATCTAAAGACCACGGATCCACGCTTTGCGTGGTCCTCTGATTAAAAGGTCCATGATACCGCGCTTTGCGCGGTCTCGTCGGCTCTTTTCGGCGCGCTGCCCGCCGGGCCTCCAGGGGCGGCGGCTGCCTTCACCCCTTGAGTACGTGCCTGTACTGAACCCTCAGAACGGGAAATTGTTCTCATGTGAAAATTCTTTTAATGAGTTATCTGAGATTGAATTTTTGGTTTTGTACCGTGAGCCTAAATTTCAATAATATATATGCCTAAAATAGCGGGACAGCCAGAAACTTGTAGCAGAGGAATACGTTTTTTTGTGAGAGTGAGCTTGGCAGTCATTTTGATATATTTTCTTGGAGTTATCAACTTATTGCTTTTCAGTTGCAGCCGATTTTAAAAAAAAAAGGTGTCCTGGATGATTGTTATGACCTTCAAAAAGCAAAAAAGTGTTTGTATAAATTGCAGCCAACCTCAGAAACGGCTCGGACGTTTTTTGTTGAAAAGGCAACATTCGATTTGGGGTATCCACGGTTTTATCGTCCGTTCATCACCCTATCTTGTTTTCTTTCTAGTGCGCTGCCGACAACCTCTCAATAATGCACAATATGTATGTACAGGGGTCCTTATCGGGTCCGCAATCGTGGGGCCCCCTTGTGGTCCCTTTGAGGTCGTGCCCTCTTACACAAATCCGGATTGTGTGCCTGAGGACACTGTAAGGGCTGTGGTAAAAACAATTTGTTCCTAATAATACTTCATCGAATGAGTACGCCGATGTTGTAGTTAAAACTAATTAGGACACCGTAAGTAAGGGCTGCGGTACAAGATATATGTTCAAACACTTAATCGAAATGAGGGCGTCGATGATGTATATGTATAATTCATAAGCCGGTGCCTCCCGTCCTAATGCTAATTAGCCCGGCCGTTTTGTCGTACCGGGCAGCTTCGTAGAGAGAGAGTCGTTCTGGTTTGTTTTGTTCTGTATTCTACGGCCGAGGTCGTCCAGAGGAGGGGAGGGGGAGGGAAGGGACCAGGGTCGGCTGGGAGGACAGTGGTGGTCCGTGGGGCCAGGATATACCGGTTATCGCACCCCTCCATCAGACCAGCTCCGCCGGCAGGTTGTCTCCTACCGAGCATAGACGAGACGCCGCACGGCCGCCTTATGAACGGAGACAAGAGGCCCACGGCCGCCTATTGAACAGAGACAAGAGGCTCATGACCGCCTTATGCACAGAGCCAAGAGGCTCATGACCGCCTTATGAGCATAGACGAGACGCCGCACGGCCGCCTTATGAACAGAGACAAGAGGCTCATGACCGCCTTATGAGCATAGACGAGACGCCGCACGGCCGCCTTATGAACGGAGACAAGAGGCTCATGACCGCCTTATGAACAGAGCCAAGAGGCTTTCAACCGCCTTATGAACAGAGACGAGACGCCGCACGGCCGCCTTATGAACAGAGCCAAGAGGCCCACGACCGCTTTATGAACGGAGACAAGAGGCTCACGACCGCCTTATGCAGCCACGACCGAACAGAGTCATGACCGAAGACGGCCGAACAGAGCCTGGAGGGTGACATCCACCCTGTTTCCAGAGATAGGAAGCCCACTTCCTCCGTTTGAGAAGAGAAAACAGACCAGTGCTAAATCTGTGAAGCGGAGGTCTCTCAGTGTCTCACCTTTCCAGGATATGGAACGGATCCACTCATCCATGTCAGATATATTGAGGGGATGCATGGATCCAAGGTCTGAATATATCGAAGGAGACGGCAGGGGATCCACGTTGTCTGTAGAGGCATATCCAGGGGAACTCTCTTTCTTAGCCTGTTAGAGAGGAGGTGTTTGTACCCCGCAGTCCATTGTTACTCGGCAGTGTAGTCGCAGTGATTGTACTCGCAGTCCATCTTCTCTGATAGAGGCGCGGTCACGCCAGGAGACGGTGTTGGTCCGGCGGCTGTGGTTGCCGTGTCGCGGCAGTCGGCGCCCACGACCGGCACGCAGCGTCAGAACCGACCACATCTGACTTCGCAGGTGACCAAGGTCAGTTCAGTTGAGACGTTATCCAGACCCTGACAAGAGGACGGCTGGGCTGGTACCATATGGAGACTTCGAACGTCTTTCCAATGTTAAAACGCATTTATCCTCTCACCTTGCCTCACCGATCATCACTGGCGGATCCAGGGGGAGGGTCATCAGGGGCAAGTGTGCCCCCCAGGAATCTGGGTGGGGCATTCAATACCAATATGCCTCCTCCCCGCGCGTTCCCTGCACTGCACGTGGACACAATGATCTTAGGAGAAAACGGGGAAAGTTAACAATTTTGCAGGGAAATTTAACCACTTATTGTAAAAATTGCCTTTGCAGCAGACAAAACCCAGTTTGCCACAGGAAAATAGAAAACTTCGTGCCGTTTCACGCCATTACGCAAGTTTTGCAATTGCTTATACAAATTTGGAAAATGGGGAAATAACCCCCATTCTGGCAGTCTGGCAGAGACTGTCATTGGCGGTAATTCCTGGCCCCAGGCAGTGGCGGCGGAACGTTTCTGGCAGGGGGGGGCACTTTGGATTTCACTCCTAAAATTTCAACCTCGCAAATGTGAAATGTTGCTGACGGGTGGGGTGGGCGGTAGGGGGGTGGAGTCGGGTCGTCAGCAGCGTCGTATTTTATCTAGTGTAAATTGGTGTTGCTCAAGGCGGGGTGGTGACATGTCCCCGTGTCCCCCTCTTGGCTAGGTATCTCGTCGCGCGGCTATATGCGCTTATATAATATATGCATATATAACCTACTGAATATGACGTATATAACGTAAAATATGACGGATTCAAAAAGCGCTCACAAATGTATAATACATCTTCCACATAATCAAAATTGGCATTGCAAGTCCTTCAGGTCAAGATCAGGTAACAAACTTCAAAATATATACGAAAGTCTCGCAGCATATGGGTTATTTACACGTTAAAAGTTATAGAAGCACCCATTTTCACAACCTTACCTCACAAGGTCAAGGTCATGTCACAAAAGTTCAAAATGGAAATTTGATTTCAATAAAAATAAACAATGCGATGTTTCTAGATCAGTTTTGTCTCAGCAATAAAATAGTGGTATTTATTGTTCTGTATCTGATCACTAAAAGCAAAAAAAAAAAAAAAATATGTCATGAGTTTCTTACACTTGAATGTCGTAACTCGTGAGTCAGTCAAAAACAAATATTGCTTTGTAATTTGGTTTGGATAGGTATCTTCCTTATTTGTTTGTCTAATGTGTATATATTCCCTGTTTTATATCTTAACAAAAATGTGTCAATTTTCACACAAAAAGGTTTTTGTAATCTTGGGAGTCAAAAACCAATACTTTCCTAGCTCTAAGATAACCATTTTAACTACAATGAAATTTATATTTTTTAATTTTTTATTGGCAATTTGTATCAAAGCTTTATTTTCTACGGGTTATCAAACATTTATCGTCTTCCTTCAAACATTGCTGACATGCAATGTTTTGGAAGTTCAGGTTAAAAACGTTCATCATCTCCCAAGTTTTACATTCAATGTATTGCAAATTTCTACGTCATATAATATCGATCATAATTTTCAAGTTTATGATAAAAAGCGGGCCTCGGGTTTAGGGGCGATCCAGGGGCATGGGAAATGGTAGCCCTCCCTCAATGGAAATTGGCGCCACTTGCGCGAAGGCGCAATCTGGCGCCGGCTATGCGCCCCAAACCATGGAGGACGACCAAACCATCTGTGAGGGCGCTCCTAAGCCCATGGAGGACGCCCCTAGAACCCATGTATCCCCCCCCCCGATTCCAAGGAGTGTAACCTCCGGACGCCCAAAAAAAGTATCACGATAATATGTTTAAACCCTAGAAGATCGATTTGTGGTGCAAGTGGCAAATAACCAGTGGCGGATCAGGGGGGCGTAGGGCTTTGAAGCCCCCTGCGTAGAAAAAGGTGCACGCCCCACGGGCGCCGAAGCGGCCCGGGGGCGGCTTCGGTCCGGTATGAAGTTGCAGGCGACCGACAGGGGGGGGGGGGCCCCCGCTGCAAATCCAATTCGCTGGATCATCCCGCCTTCTAAGGGCAAAATTTGTATCAGAAGGCACAATATCCGGCCCTCGGAAGAAAAATGCCGCCCCCGAAGCAAAAATGCCGCCCCCTGAAGCAAAAATAGACAAAAAATGGACCATGCCGCCCCCGTCACCGAGAAAAATTGCCGCCCTCGGGGCCTGAAAGCCCTGGCCGAAGAAGAATCCTGGATCCGCCACTGCAAATAACACGACAAAAGAAAGAATAAAAATTATCTTATTCAAAATTGCTATCTTGGATTTGCGTAAATTTGGGTTTTGAAAGTTTGAGCCCCTAAAAAACACACACATTGGTGCCTCCCCGGGTGCCAAAACGCCCCCGGGCTGCAACAACCCTCACTGAAAAACTTATGTTATCCACCACTGCGCGGGTTAACCGCACCCGCACCCCGCTGGATGTTTCAGCGAACACGCCTTGCTATAGGGGGAGGGATTTTGCCCCCTCATTATCTGCCGACAATAACCACAGCACGAGACGCGCAAGGTGACAATCGAAAGCATCACAAAAAGAGACGGTGTATGCGTCGGCAAAGAGACGCATCCAAGATATGTTGACATTGTCCAAAATTAAGTCACAGTCAGCTCACAGTCAGCGTCAAAGGATCCAAGATGGGGGTGGGCACTGGGAATGGCCAAAATTTATGATATTGAGTTTTGAGCCCATAATTCCATTCAAAAGCCTTATTTTGTCTTATTTATCACCAAAAGTGCTCTCAAAGGAATAATGCATCTCACACTTCGTTAAAGTGAATTTTGTAAGCATCGGCCAGAGATCAGTCACCAAAAAGGTCATATTTTGCAAGAGATCTACGAAAGTCATGCGACACATGTTTTATGGGTTATTTTACACGGTATTTATCGATAGCAGCAGCTATTTTCACAACCTGACACCAAATAAATTCAAGTCAGTTCACATGTCAAGTCATCATGTTAAATTGGTTTAATCTAATAAAAAGGTCTTCTGAACAGTCTTTGTCTAAAAAATACAGCGGTTGCATTTGTGTTTAAATCTGAATAGGAAATAGATATTATGGGGCTTGGTGGGGGACTTGCAGTCTATGTGCAGCCCTAGCACGCGCACTGGAGAGGGGTATGTACTAACGCGCACTGGAGGGGCGGGGGGGCACTTAAGTGCTCCCTCTAGATTCAGAAAGTACGACCGCTATAACTTTTTCAAACTTACAGGTGGTGGGGTGCTGGCAATGATCTACATTATCTGAAATTCTTGGGTGACCTATAGGTTAATATCTTAGGTCAAACAATGTAACGAATTTCAAATCGGGAAATGATCACCATTTTGGGGATTTGATCCACTGTGACGTACAGGTGAACAGCAATGTGCTGAAGTTCTGTTTGGGATGAAACATTGCTTGATACCAAATGGCGCTTGAACGCGTCTCGATCTGAATGCCTGGTTTCAGAGTGATATCGCTTCACCGACCTCAATCTGGCCGCCATTTGGAATTAAATCCATACAACTCAAAAAATGTACCGACCGATTTTCAATATTTTTACGTCAAACGAAATAACGATCTCTTGTGTTGCCGTAAATGTCGCACAAACACCACCGCCCTGTGCCGCTTCGTTTTTTAGATATTCACGAAAAACATGTGGGGGCACAAAAGTCCCTCCTTCAGTACGCGCGCTATGGGTGCAGCCAGGGGACAGAGGGGGTAGGTGCCCCCCATCGGGCCGACTTTCACACTAAAAAATATCGGTTACGTCCATGTTTGCGAATTTTTAGGGGTCCTGCAAAATATAGGTGATTATATCCGGAATGTGTTTTTTTTTTCTCGCGAAACTTTTTTTCGGGGAAGACCTTTGCCGAGGGGGCCTCTGAATATGCTGTGCCCCCCCTTGTCGAAGGTTTGACTGCGCCCCTGTGCAGCCCATATCATGTTACGCACTTTTCATCAAAACTTAATATTTAATTTTACTGGTTTTCTGGTTTTTTGTCAGTTCTGCTATGTATCGATATTCATTGTTTCAAGTCGGTTTTTTAATGTTCTTGATCTTTGACTTCTTCTATTAGCCATAAGGTATTCCCAGTTGTTAATAACCCTTCGTGAGAGAACAAAATAATCTCTTCGAGTGTTCGATGACCGCTGTTTGTACTTACCTCATAGGCGGATCCAGGAAAGTGTGATTATTTGACAGTTGCGGGGGGAGGGGGAAAATCACCAAAATTATCGCATAATTCTGAAAACTTCATCGGATTTCGCTTGCTTATGTATCAATAACTGATTGAATAACAAACTTTCTCTAGTAAAAGTTGCTTAGTCTTTTACGACAAACTCAGGAAATGTGGTCAAATTTTGCAGGCCGATTTGGGTGTTGGGGGGGGGGCATGGCCCCTTTGGCCCCCTGGATCCGCCCTTAGCTTACCTACTGCTTGAGATAGTCCCGTCAATGAATGTATATCTTGTCACTAACAGGCAAAAACTTAACTTCTAAAAATGACGTCTTGAGTTACTTTTAGTTAGGAAGCCATAAGTCAGTCAAAGGCAAAGATATTGTTTGCAATTTTGTTTGGATGTCGTCCATGCGTGGTTCTCTCAAATATGTATAAAGATACTTTTAAATAGCTAGAAATTTATTGATTTTGTGAAAAACTGATTTAAAACACAGTTTTTGTCATTTTAAGGGTTAAAAACTTACAATTTCGTAAATCCGAGACAAACATTTAGAAGAAGATGTGATTTCCTTTCTTTTGGTGTTTTTCGTTTTCAATTGGCTTAAAAACTAGAATTTCTACGATTTTTCAAACATTGGTCGTTTTTCCATGAGTATTTTCACGTTCGTTCGTAAATATTTACGGCATTATAGAAATGTGTTCTCATAATGTGATAATTAGACCTAAATCATATACCTTAGCCATACCAGATTTAAGGGGGGCACTTTGAGATGTGTGCCCCCCTTGCAGATTCAAGGGGGGGCACGGTGCCCCGGTTCCGCCGCCTATGGCCCCAGGGCCCACTCCCTTCATATAATATTAACTTTAAAGCGGGCTGCATGTTTAGCTAGCTAGTCTACCGAGTTCCGAAAAGACGACACGAAGGCAAGAACGCGGATCTCGGCCCCCGGAAGCTGCTCCAGCGGTGCCCACTGCCCAGCTTGGTGGACTGAAGACCTAATGGTGGGACCAGGTCAGGGCCATCTCCCCAAGTCATCTCCCACCAGGCTCCTCCAGATTCACATAGTGACCATTATGCGTGGAAAAGTCATTCTGCCTCTTGCAGCGTTCAAACCATTTGCACTATTACCAGTTGCTTGTTACAGTTCAGTGCATGTGTGTGTATACACCTATAAGTATACAGATATTGCTATTTTATCATATGTCCTATTGAGCGCTGACTGCCACCGCACTGGTAATCGTGATTCACTATCCGAGGCTGATGAATATGAAAAAACTACATTAATTTCGATATTTTTAATCATACCGAGATGTGCAACCAGGAAAAGGGGTTATCTGCGGCTTGGTCCCAATTACGGTCTGGTTCCAATATGAAAATTATATTTTCCATGACCTACTGTCCTAAAATTAACATTTTCGCGCCGTTTCGAGGCGTCACATAGGTGGCCATCGTCATCGTCTTCGGTTCATCGTAACGCTGAATTGAATTAAGAACATTTTTAGTTTTTATGTTCTACAAGGCTCACCCCTTATATTTCTGGGTTTTATCAGGCAAACCCATACAAATTTCGCGCCCCTTGGCGGCGCTATAATAACAAGTACCTTCTATAACATGAAACTTCATGCGCGCTAAAAATGCAACAAGGGCTTAAATACACGCACAAAATGGGGGTACATTTTTGTAATTTCAGACGACGCCCAATACAAAATAATCGGCGACGCCTAGGCGAGTTGGTATAAACTATAAGATAAACATTAATATTGCTTATATGTGTATATACTACGGAAAATCACGTTTTTTGTTTTTGTTCTTAGAAAAGTGACTTGCTTAAGCTTGAATACCAAAATAAGATGGCCGGCCCAAATCCAAGGAGAACAAAATGAGGTTACTTTTTGCCACAAAAAGATGCAACAAACAAACAAACAAAACACACACACCACAACACACTACACCTACACACACACACAACACACACACACACACACACACACACACACACACACACACACACACACACACACACACACACACACACACACACACACACACACGGAGAGAGGCTGCATCCGCCAGTGCAACCATCAACATTCAACAGAGAAAGGTAAAGGGATGGGTTTGATGATGTCACTATTTGTGAATCTGGGATAAGGCCATCGGTAGCTATCACTTACCGCTGCCATAAAGTAAGCTTTATTTATGACATCATTTAATACAGAAGGCCTGTTTTCAAAGAAGTACGCGGTTGGTATTTCCATAGTAAGTTAGAGGCGTAATCCTTCTCCTGCAGACATGATGCAGCTCTTCCTGGCAGCACATTGGACGTTAAATGGTGCTGTTGGCTGATGCAGACAGCGGAGGTCACCAGTATAAATTTATCAGCCATTTCTTGGCTCGCTTCTTCAAAGATGCCGGCTCATTAACTCACCACATGTCCCAATGCCTTTGTAATGGGTCTGGCTTATGCCATCATTTACACTTTCAATATATTTTTTTTTTTTCCAAAAATATAGTCTATATATATATTATCAAACATTTTCAATAATTGTATGAAAGCCAAATTATTGGTATATATATAATATATATCTATATAATATATATATATATATTATATATAAAATATATTATATATATATATTATATCACCACGATGTGTATGTACGGTGACCGGCTGTGTCGTCAGGTGAGTGTTCCGGCTGTTCCATCAGCCGTCACCCGTCGACGCCGACCTCACCACTGATCGACAGACGATCAACATCGACGTTAAGCGCGGCCTTGACTCGTCAGAAACGTCGGTGTTGAGTTGTCAGAACTGTTAACGCTGGACCGACGGAACCGAAGGCGTGAAATCACCAATCCAAACGCGTCTTGACGGGTCGTCAAGGCAATATTACCATTTGCCGGGAGTGCCAGCATCGACATTCGACGACGGGTGCTGCTTGAAATAGCTATCGCAGTATTGTCTGTCCCCGATAGATGGTGCTTGGCTGTCGGAGTCGACGCTTTCGATTGAACAAACTGCTGTCGTGACGTATGCCTATTGCCTATAATCGAGTTATGTGCTTCTCTACACAGCAATCTTCCGTTCGTCGCTGTCGACCGGCTCTGATCATCGGCGCGTGGATCGCAGACACTGTGTGTTGCCTCTGATCGTCGGTTCCGACGGGCCCGGATCGTCGAGCTCGACGCGGGGGCCATCTACCCGCCATTGTCGGCAGTCGTGGTTCGAGCTGTGGACGACGAGCCGCCCGAGGCGCTGATCCGGCCGCCCCTGAGACGGTCGAACGTCATCGGACGGCACTCGGCGGACCACGTCACACTTAAGATGGTGATGTCGGTAATAAATGGGTTTCCTCATGTATCGGTCAGACAGCAAATAAAAAGACATACAATGAGATAGTTTTTTTGCCGAGAGGGTTAGCAGCACATATACTTGAAGAAAAGAGGACTTGAAGAATAATAGCAGATTTGCTGGACACTGCGATAGTTCAAGGCGTTATATCAATACAAAAACATGTTTCAAGTTATTTGGAAAGCTCTACTTAAAGCGCAAGGTACTTGCTGTTTCGATGATCTGCATGCATACTTTTCATGTGTGGAATAAAATATAAATTTCGTGCTTGACGCAAGTATAGTAATACAATGTGCAACGTGTTATTCATCGTTGTGTCCAATAATGTTTATGTTGTATCACGTTATGTAACTTCTATAACAGGCGCGTCTGTTCCTTAACACACACCATGGCTACCGACGGCCGATTCATCCTCTCTGGAGAGAGTTTTCACTTCACTGTAAAACAGCGCATCAGTCTTCACTGTAGTTGTGAGTGTCAGCCCACTGCTTTAACTGCGAATATCTTATTCACTTGAAACAATCTGTTGAACGACATATTTTATAATTGCTGCATTTGCTGTTGTTTTTACCTTGCGTTATTATGCCATTTTAATTGCTCGCGCAAGAGGGGGTAAATACTCTTACTGGTTATAGATGTTTTCGACGAGTGGCGTGCACCCATTGTCCTGGCTACCCCCACCTCTTATGCATGGGCCCCCCGGCTACGGGGCCCCCCCGCTCCCCGACCCCCCGTACAAGGAGTCCAGCCCATCCACAGGCACTTCCCCAATTTACTATAAGGGGTATGGCGGGGCGGTCCTCGAGCCTTGCAAGTGCATCTCTTTTGTACAATTTCCGAGATGTATAGCCGGGTTCGTATTAATTTCCAGTGCTACCGCGCCTGTCTTCCATCGAATACTGGGGGACACGTTTTTTTACACCCGCCAAAAGTGCTGCTTGCTATCGCCATGATTGTGTTGGTAAACATTGATTCGCTTTGCAATAAATCCAATCATACAAGGTTAAGAGCATATATGAAGCCCACAGCCGTAGAAGGCTACAAACGCAATCGAGCTAGGAGATTGTTCCAGTCGGGCCACCCTTTAGCCATGGGGTCTGTCGTGTCGCAAGCCATGGGATAGCCACCCCATTAGAACTCTAGTATAGTTTGTTATCTACCGGGTATTTGAGCCGGAAATCACATGTTGGGTGGGCGGGATGGTTGGTTTTCCGCCGGCCTTATCTCCTCCCGCCCCCCCCGCCCGGGTTGTCCTTATCAGTACAAATGCTCTGGGATAATTTACAAAAAAGCGCCAATATATGTTACTACAATAAAATGAACGCCATCCCGCTCTTGCCTCTATTAATGTGTAGTGTTACTTGTTATCAGCGCAAGTTATACTCGTTATTATAAGATCGTATTTGCCCTTAAGTTGTGACATTCGACGTTCTCTCCCCCGTCCTTTTTTTCTGGACGCACTGTGCCTTGGCATCTGGCGATCGCCCACCTAGATCGTGCGCTCTTCGCCCTTACAGTCCTGCATCGTATGGCGGTCCATCCGACCGGGGGCGCTACCTGCCGTCAGCCGAGCGCTCCAGGGCGTGGCCTGCAATCTCGCAGTGCACAGCGAGGCTGACTTACTGAGTCGGACGGCCACTCCAGCGTCTAAACAAGTTGGTACGGGGGCTGGCGTGGTGTTAGGCGATGCTCGTCTCGTTGCGTCCGCAGGCGTCTTGCGAGTGCCACCAATGCTGTGCGGCGATGGGGATGAGCTGCGCGGCTGTATGCGCGTCGGGCGTGCTACTTCCAGTCCCGAGCCAAGGTGGGGCGGTGGGCTGTTAGCGATTGGCCCTCGCTGCGACTTGTAATGGGGGCGGCGGGTCAGTGGCGTTGTGATCTCAGCGCCACAAGTGCGTGGCAGACGGCGGTGGTGTTCAGCGTTGGCTCGGCTTAGATGCGTCGGGCTGTCTGTCAGTGCCAGCCAAGAGGCTGGACGGGTGATCCGTGTTGGTACGCCGCATTTCCTATGGCCTGTAGCTCGTCGGGCGTTCATCCAGTTGCGCCCACCTAAGCTGGACGGCGGGCTGTTCAGAGCGATGCTCCAGGCTGTATGCCGTCGGGCGCTATCCAGCGACACATGCTGGACGGGCGAGTGTTAGCGGATGCTCGGCTGTATGCCGTCGGGCGTCTTCCAGTGCCACCAAGCTGGACGGCGATGGTGTTAGCGATGCTCGGCTGTATGCCGTCGGGCGTCTTCCAGTGCCACCAGGCTGGACGGCGATGGTGTTAGCGATGCTCGGCTGTATGCCGTCGGGCGTCTTCCAGCGCCACCAAGCTGGACGGCGATGGTGTTAGCGATGCTCGGCTGTATGCCGTCGGGCGTCTTCCAGTGCCACCAAGCTGGACGGCGATGGTGTTAGCGATGCTCGCTGTATGCCGGTCAGGCGTCTTTCCAGCGCCACAAGCTGACGGCCGTGGGTGTTAGCGAAGAGACTCGGTTCGTATTGCCGTCGGGCGTCTTCCAGTCGCCACCAAGCTTTGGACGGCGATGGTGTTAGCGCATGCTCGGCTTGTATCCGATCGGGTCGCTCTTCCAGTGCCGTACCGAAGCTGGACGTTGCTGATGGTGTTAGCGATGCCGGGTTCTTGTATGAGCCGTTGGGCCCGTCCTTCCAGTGCCACCAAGCCGGCTGGCCGGCGGTGGTTGTTAGCGATGCCGGGCTGTATAGGCCGTTGGGCGTCTTCCAGTGCCACCGAAGCGGACGGCGATGGTGTAGGCGATGCCGGCTGTTATGCCGTCGAGCGTCTCCGGGTGCCCCCCAAGCTGGATCGGCGGGTGGGTGTTAGCGATGCTCGGCTGATGCCGGGGTCGGCGGCGGTATCCGCGCTCACAAGCTGACGGCGATGGCGTTAGCGATGCTCGGTGCGGTGGTGAGTCCGTCATTTGCGTTGCCATCGGCATCACCAAGGGCTGGGACGGTGGGTGCGGTGTCTGATTGGCCATGCTGAGCTTTGTGAGCTGGGGGACCGTCGGGCGTGTTCCAGCTGCCCGACCAAGCTGGACGAGCGGGGCTGTGTGGGTTGCGAGCGGCGCCTGTCATGCGGCGCTCCGGGCCTCTTCTCCAGTGGCCCCCACTCGCGAGGCGGTGGTGCTTAGCGATTGCGGCGGATGTACAGTGCCGTCGGGGCGTCGGTCCGAGCTGGCCACACACCGGGGGAGGTGGAGGGGTCGTGCCGCAGCCGGATGGCGGCGGGGCGTGTGGGGGTGGCGGAGTCCGTCGGGCGGTTGATGCCCAAGCGCCACCAAGGGCGACGGGGATGGTGTTGGAGGCCGAAGTTGCTGCGCTGTACGATCGGCGATCGTTCCAGTGCCCCAAAGCTGGAGCGCGCGGTGGTGGTTACGCGATGCTCGGCGAGCGCGTGGCGCCGTCTTTTCCAGTGCCGAGCCAAGCTGGAGGCGGCGATGGTGTAGCGCATGCTCGGCTGCGCTAGAGCTCGTCGGGCGCTGCTTCCAGTGCCAACAAGCTGGACGGTGGGGTGGTTAGCGATGCTCGGCTGAATATCCGTCGGGCGGTCTTCCAGTGGCGACGAGAGGCTGGACGGACGATGGGTGCTTGACGCGCACTGCGCGCTGTGGATGCGTGGGGGGCGCTCCCAGTGCGCGGAAAGCGACGGACGGTGGTGCGTGGGTACAGGGCCGAGGCTCGGCTGTAGAGCGTCGGTGCGTCTTGCACAGTGCACCAGAGCTGGACGCGCGATGGTTTGCGATGCTGCGGCTGTATGCCGTCGGGCGTCTTCCAGTGCCACCAAGCTGGACGGCGATGGTGTTAGCGATGCTCGGCTGTGCATTCCGAGAGGCGGCCGTATTCTGTAGCCAGTACGTAGCCCTCGTCATGGCTCTGCGAACAAAATAATACTGTCAATGTCTCGAACGAGTTACACCATTTAAAGTCCCGTTGCAATCTAAAGTTCAGAAATACAGAAACTTGCGGATGTAAGGCATTACAATAGTGCATCAAACGTGACTTATGTTGGTGTAAGAGAAAGGCTTGACTTTTAAGACATGCTATTCAGTATTCTTTCATATTGTCTATACGATTGTTTATTAAGGTTTCAACAGATTTTAGTTCGAGTCATGTTTTTAATAGTTAACTACTAATACAAAACAATGGTTTGGTTTACCTCGGCAATGAAATCCAATATGTATCTAAGCAGCGGCCGATCCTGGATATTAATTGAGGGGGGCTGCAGGTCCGGGGCGCCTTTTTGGCACCTGAGCACGGGCACCATATAAAAACAGAACAAACAGTTATATTGATTTTTGTGGGTTAAAACCCCAAATCACGCAAATCCGAGATAACTATTTTGAAGAAAATGTAATTTCCTTCCTTCCGACGTTTTCAATTTTCAATTTGCACTTACACTCGATGTTTTTCAATTTTTCAAAGATTTGTCGTTTTTTTACCAAAAACGTATGCCATGACGTTAATAAAACGTCAACATTCCCATAATAATATATCGATTTTATTTATATTTGTATGAAGTAGAATTGATGCAGCATAAGGTACTGATTCACTTCGATATCTAGTATAGTGTTCATTGTTCAAGTATTTAAAACAAATCCAGGAGGGGCAGATGCTGTCCCCCGACAGGGCGCGGGCTAACTATCACTTCTTACAGCTGATGCAGGAACACGCAGGGGACATACTGATATTAAATGCTCCCATGTTCCTGTGGAAGGGAGAGTTTGTCCCCTCCCCCCACCCCCACCCCTGGATCAACCAGTGGCGCATAGCATTGGTCGTGAGGTGCGACAAGGTTGTCATAAAAATATTGGCAGTGTCGCCAGAATATAACTCAATGTAGCCCCCGTTTGTTTTACAATGCCTATGGANGAGGGTCAGGAGATCAGACGATCAGAGGACCAGGAGATCAGACGATCAGAGGGTCAGGAGATAAGACGATCAGAGGGCCAGAGAAGACATATTTTAACGAGCCAGGCGCAATGCATTGGCTTGATTCTAGCAGAGGGATGTTTCAACTTATTGGTGCAGCACGGCACAATGTCTGATGCAAGCACCTAGAGTCGGGCCATCTTCATCTGCAGCTTCCAAATACACTGACGTATCTGGTAAACAGCTTTGTCATTGTCCCCAGGATCCCCCAATAGCAACAAAGGCCCGTGCGCGGGGGATTATATCACATCGGAAAGTTAATACTTCTGAAAGGTCGCTGACTCATTTACGTAGCTACAATGCGCTACTTTAATGATAAGCTGTTATATTAGTCCGAGCCTACCCTGAGCCAAGCAAATACGAACAGATCTGGTTTGCAGCTATTAATCAGGAAGGATGGAAAGAAGCTAGGAAGTGGGCCAGTCTTCCGCACATACAAAGCGGCACATGCACCGGATAATTATTTTATTTATTTTGCATAATCGCCGACGGGATAAACCATTAATGGGCGAAGTCACAATTAGGTCGCTGTTCGAAGGTCGCAAGGGTACGCTGAGTAACGAGTTACTCACCTTTCGCACGACGAAGACCTCATAAACGGCACAAACGCCAATGACTGTGATGCCTTGCTCCTTGCAGAGAAGGGAGGCTGTGACGTAAACCAAGGCAATCCCCATCCATTTCCAATCTGTGAACATATCGACAGCTCGGAGTGAGTTGTAAACAAAGTAATTGGGGGTGTCATAAATACAAGGCACATTTACGAACGTTTATTGATCTCAAAGCTGCACACAATTAATGACATGTCGTATTGTTTAGACGGAGGCGGAGCGCGTGCACGACGCGAAGCCAGAGTCCAAGAAACGATCTGAAACGGGCTCGGGTCATGTATGTATGCTATTTGGCGATATCTCACGAATCAAGGCACTTAGCGGAGTTGAACTGTTATCAGATTGAAGCTTAGTGGATAATACATTGTTTGTCACAAAATCAACCCAGTACGGTGCCTAGGGGACCACGTGGCGTGTCATTACATTTCCCATAGGCTTACATAGGGCAGCCGAGGGATTTGAAGGTTAAACGTTAAAACATACCAAAAACGGTAACAATCTCGGACGCATAGGTATAATACATACATACACGCATAGGTATCATACCAGCATTACCGAACGATGCTGGTATGTAGCTATTTGTGATCAAGGCGTGTTTTATGTTGCACAAGCGCAGCGAGTGCAATAGTTTTGAAAAATGCCAAAATCACAAATATCTACATACACAGCAGAGTTTGGTAAGTATTTCACCATATGCCGCCACAGTTCGGTATGCCAGTGCATAATGCGGAAAATACCACTATTCACGCGCTAATGCATTTTACATTGCACGGCATATGGTAATTTGCTAACTATAGGTCGGATCGGGATGAAACTGTCACACGTGTGTAGAGGAAAGTACGGCGAATAGTGTCATACCAGATGTCATGATGCGGTTCTCAACGGGCGCGCGAGAGGAAGCTTTGACCATGAATCCGTATATTTTTCAGTTTTTATTCACATCTCAGGAATTAAAAGAGCTAAAGGTATGATGCCCACTTCATAGCATAGATGAATGTCTCTCCTACAAATGTTTTAAATTTGGACTGTTTGACTGATGGCTTTGTTAATTATCGAGAAGAAAGCATACCATTTTACCTTTTGGATGTCCAGTCTGCTGTAAATACCTGCTAATGCCTGCTCTGCTTTAAATACATGTTAATTGAATAGTTATGTCGTTAAGTTACTCGTAATACTAATTGACACTGAATTACCTGGACAGCAAACGGAGCGGTATTGTTCACTGCAACATTCACCATTTAAATGTCAAGACAATTTTATCCTATATCCCACCCATAGCACGCACACTTTTGTTCATATCGTGCTGATAAATAGGGTTTCCGTAAACCCTTGCAGGGTTTAATTTAATCGAAAACATATTCTCCTCGGTCATTTCTGGCCATAGCGACCAGCAAAACTGAAGAGAATGCTGCTTTAGGTACTGGCAGCAATAGGTCCTCCATTTTAAAGGCAATCAAAAAGGCAATCATCTTTGCTGTAGCCCGCCTCCGTCTGACTGATATCATGCATGCAGTTGCACTAGTAGCACTAACCTAAAAACCCTAGTTAAAACCTGGAAAGGATGAGGTCATGTGCTTCGTACAAATTGTTGCTTAGCCATACTTTTCATTTTCATTTTAAGGAGCGACGTATCTGGGATTGCCTTCAGCATGTTTTGCTTTAGGAGCTGAGTTGATAGGCATAGAAAATAACACATAATTCATATAGCATGCATGCAAACGCTATGGCAGTGGGACGAAAAAGATCAAGAAAATATTTATCGCTCCACAGCACACATTGTCAGAGTCATGCAACAACATTATAATTATAGGGAATGTGTTCAATCACATTGCTGATTTTTGTACGCTAGTTTATAGAACACAGTTTTCTGAATCAAACTATGCCTTTCATTTATACAGATTCACACGCTGTTGAGCTATTCCAAAGACCACAGGAACTGGTTGGGAGCGAAAAGATATCAGGCAGACCCCAGAGTCGCAAAGGAAGGGGGATAACCTTCTCTGTTGAGGGGGATAAAGGGGGACGGAGTCAGGGGGAATACTCGTTACCACTACTAGAAGCATTGATTATACCCTAATATCGATAGCAATTTGCTAGTATATCGTTACCGCCGGCCAATAACATTTATACAAAGCAGCTCGTTAGCACTGATAGCAGCAGCCGAACAGAACCTCGACGGACATTTTGTTTTTCGATGGTTTGTTTACATTGTTCGCATTGATTGTGTATTGTCTTAGGTCCGCCGATTACATAAGATCTTCTTACCTCTATTACCTTCACTGTAGTGGCGATTGTTTTCGACATCGAAACAAAACATCAGCAAAAAACATTTTCGTATTCCTAGTATATTCGTATTATTTCGCTTATGTATATTCGTATTCAATAACAAACCAATAGCTACTTACCACAATAATTTGGGGGGGGCATTCTAAAACAGAAGACACACTCCCTTTCCCTCTTTATATGAGTTTCCCCTCCATATTGATAGAAAATCACTTCAGCAAAATTGAATCCCCCTCTGATGGAAAACTGTTCCAGGGGGATTTAGATTTTAGATCATCTTGGAGTGTGGTCAACAAGATAGGGCCTAAAAATGAATTCAGTGAAGTGCAAATCGTGTATTATGTAGCCCTCAGGCGCACACTAGTCCAAACCAGCTATTTTATTGGAGCATCTCTGCTCCGGCGCGTCGGTAAAATGAGAAATGTGAGCCTACTACTGGACACTAACTACACGTTTTTGGCGCACATCAGTGATGTTGCTAAACGGGCGAACCGATCACTCGAAATTCTTACCGGTCCTTTCAGACAGGTTCGACGAACACTTCAAAGTTTGACCTGCACAGCTCTTTCTTCTTGAAAGCTTTTCTGGTGCATGTGTCTGTCCTATCGACGCGCAACCGAATCCTCTGTTACGAACCGCGGATATGAGTTAGCAATGTGCAGCGTGGAATGTTTTGCCGTTTGCCTACGGTCACAAACAGCCTACTTAACCCTGAGGTGAGGTGTCCGCAGGTGTACTATTGGTTCCAAAATAAGCGACCCGCTAGGTTGGCCGGCACAGCAGTTAAAGGGAATATACCGCCTTGGGAAAAGTTGGTGAATTAATGAGATGAGTTCCCAGATAAGTGGCTCTCATCTCCACCAGTTTATATTTTCCAAAGCGTTATTACTCCCTTAAACTGCTGGACCGGCCAACCGCAGCGGACGCTTATTTTGGAACCAATATACCTATTCGTAACAGTTTAAGCTCAGGTTACATAGGCAGAGGCATTATACGATACTGAGCTTCTCATACATTAGGCACCTTAAAGGAATGTAACACTTAACTTCGTTTTTAACTGAATAGACACTATTTGTTGGATGTACTGCGAAACTTTAAATCTGGAATTGTGTTTTCCAAAACAAGCTTAGTTGCTGAGTGTCAACCCACATTACCTTATTCATCTCATCTCACGTATATTTGACCATGGCCCGTGGCAAAAAATTCATATAAAAATACATAAAGCACTAAAGCTGAATAATTACGAGCGAGCGCGAAGCGCGGAGCGAAGTCCTCATTTGACTATCGATTTTCTCACATTAAAGGCGGCCGACCCGCCGGGCCCGGCCAGACCGCGACGCTGGGTCAGAAAGCTTATATCTTTTGAACCCCGCATGCGATTGACAAAGCGGCTTCGCCATATGATACTCCATTGCCAATGAGCATTATGATTATTTACATGTTTTTTATCATTTGACTGTCAGCAGGCGCGTGACACGTCCCGTCAGGGCGTGTCAGAAAGTATATCCTCTATAGCTGAGAAAACGGCTGACCTATAAGCTAAAATTTGTGAGGCTGGAGACCACACCACTGGCAATGTTGCCACAGTTAAAACTCTGGTCACCACTGCACGTGCGCACGTGCACCCCTGTTCCGTCCACAAAATTACCTGCAAAACATCGTTGCAATACCGGACCTATATCTCGGCAACCAAAAGTCGCAAAGACACGGGTCAAACCACAGATGCGTAGAGAAACGATCCGCCCGGCGTATGCACTATGTGTCGATCAGCGGCGCGTAGGTGACGTGCAAGAGTTCCTGCTATACAAGCGGGCAAATTCATTGATTTACGACGGTCTTCACAATTTAAAATCACGTGCTCAGCACCTAGGACGTGAAGCCGATGGAAACAAACACCAATCTGTAGACCAATGGTACCTTCTCAAAATGCATGTAAAAATTTGAGGCTTTAATGCAGTATTTCGCTGTTAAAATCGCGCCTGTAAGATTTTTATTGACGATTCAGTATAACATTTCCTTCATTACACCGCGTTGAGCTTTCAAAGACCAAAGGTGCTAGACCATAAAAATTGATGCAGCTGTAAAAGCGCAATCAAATTCCACTAATACCCACCCAAAATGAACTTTGCCAGAAACAATGGACTTATAATTGCAAATATAAACAATAATGCTATCAAAACCATATTTTAGTTCAAAGCATCGATTTAGTTCGGATTCTATTTGCAACGGCAAAACAACACATAGCGAAAATAATTCAAATGCATGCTGCACCAAGCGATCTCCGTTGGACGGGTGATTAAATTGACCCGGGGCGGAAATTTATTCGGACTCGCTCGTCCTTCGCCGCTTAAGGCGTTCTTACTGGTAATTTACGAGCGGAGCGCAAGCGGCGGAAGCAAGTCCTCATTGAATATCTATTTTTGCTCACATATAAGCGGCCGACCGGCGGGCCCGCCGGGCCCGCCGGCGCGGGCCAGACCGCGACTTCTGTCAGAAGCTTATAATCTTTTGAACCCGCATCCGATAACAAAAGCGGTCTTCGCCAGTATGATTAGCCCCAGCAATGACATTATTGATTGATTGACATGTTTTTTCTCATGTGAATGGGTCAGCACGCGCGTGACCACGTGCCGCCAGGGTGTTCAAAAGTATTATCCTGCTGTGAGCTGAGAAACCGCTGGAACCGTATAGAGCTAAAATTTGTGTGAGCTTGGAGACCACAGCCACTGCACAAATGTATGCACAGGTAAGAATCTGGTCGACACTGCCACGTGCGCACGTGCACCCCTGTTCCGTCCACACAAATTACCTAACCAAACATCAGCGTTTGCAATACGGAACCTATATCATCGCAAACCAAAAGTCGCAAAGACACGGCAAACACAGATGCGTAAGGAGGAAACGATTCCGCCCGGCGTATGACATGTGTCGAGTCAGCGGCGCGTGGTACGTGCAAAGTGTACTGGCTAACAAGCGCCAAGAGATCAATAGTTGTATGACGTCTTCACAATTAAATCCAGTGGGCCCAGCACCTATGGACGTGGAAAGCGATAAAAAACAAACACCAATCTGTAGACCTATGTACCATCTCTAAAATGCAGTTCAAAAGTTATTTGCATGGCCAGTATTTCACTCTTTAAAGCTGTCTGCAATATTTTGATTAACGATTTGAGAAGATTTCCTTAATTACACCGCCGTAGCTTCAAAACAAAGGGTGCTAGACGAACAAGATTGATCTGGCTGTAAAGCGCAATCAAATCCATCTTGATACCCACCCAAAAATGAAGTTTTGCCTACAAAACATGAAGCTTATAATTCTGGCAAATTATAAAAATAACGCTTCAAAACCTTATTAGATTAGTATATCATTTAGTCGATCTATTGCGACTGGCAAAACAAACACAGCGAGAAAAATTCCAATGCATGCTTTCACAAGACAACCTCCGTTGGCCGGTGATAAATTGACGCGGATTTATTCGGACTCGCGCGTTCCCTTTCGCCGTTTAAGGCGTCTTACTGTTTTGTAAGGGAGGGTCATATAAACATAACTTTCACCATTATACAAAAAACATTGTCAAAACATAGGTAATTGATATATTGCATGAACATCGACCAGCCACCGATCAAAGACTGCATCTTTTCACACGTGAATTTTTTGCCACAATCATCTCAGATCCATATACCGTTGGGTACATTTGGTCACATTTTAAATAGACAAATATCGTGACGTTTCGCATACGTCATCGGTGATTTCTACCGCACTTCGTTTTCGCTATCTAAACCGACCACCACCGAAACTTTCGCACCAATTGTTTTCTATGAACCGATTTCGAATACAAAATTAACAATATATGGTTCGTGAAAAGATGCAGTCTTTGATCGGTGGCTGGTCGATGTTCATGCAATATATAAATTACCTATGTTTTGTTTTATAAATGGTTGAAGTTACGTTTATATACCTCCTTACTAAATTATTAATTCAAGCTTTTAAGTGCATTTATGTATCTATATATATTTTTGTGCCCACGGGCCATGGTCAAATATACAAAAACCAAAGATGAACGAATTTTCGTTATTTTGTATATTTGGGAATTTTCGAAATTCGTTCATCTTTGGTTTTTGTATAAGTGATCATGGCCAGTGGCCGGAAATTCATATAGGAGATACATAATTGCATTTAAACTTGAATCGTAATTTTGTAAGGTCATATAAAAATAACTTTCACCATTATATATATATATATATATATATATATATATATATATATATATATATATATATATATATATATATATATATATATATATATATATATATATATATACATATATATATAATGCCTAACATTCAACGAGCACTTAGCCAGTTAAAATGACAATGTTTTGTTTACGTTGAATTGGTGCTTTGCTCAAACTATTTGTGACTATTACTTTGTCAATTTTCATTTGATTTCTTAACAGGCACCGAATTTTGACTAAACAGGCTGGGTATGGAGTTAACACTTAACAGGTTCCGAGTTTTCACTAAATAAATACCTGGATAGGTAAATGGGACATCAATCATCATATTGTCTCCAATGAACTAAGGCGTATATTCAATTATCAGCCTTAACACTATATGGATGATTTTCACCATAATCCTCTAATGACAGGCAACTACAGGCTTTTGTTTTAGCCCTGAAGAAGCTGCAAGGCGAAATATAGTTTTTTGTTGTTGATTTAATATTTTCCTCGTCATATTTGTAGCATCATAACATGAGCAAAGGCTATATTTTCCATCCTTTTCTATACACAATGCTCATCACAGCCATCCAATATATATCATCCAATATATATAACCCTCTATTCAAAATTGATCTTGTATACCATACCAGCAGCTTAACCCGCGCGTTACTGGGGTATATTTCATAACGCGAGTTACTGGGGGGGGGGGCTATTTATAGCCCCTCCCCCTCTGATCTCCGAAAAGACTACCGGACCGATCTTAAAACAATTCGAACGGCATTCGATAGCCCTGATCAAATTGTCGAGAAAGACCAATATTTTATCCTGCAAGTCACCGATGACATCACAGTACGTCATAATATAAAAAATGTTGACCTGCAACATCAAAGTCCCGGTGGTCGGCATTGCCCTAAAAAAAAATCCAGTTTTAAGCATTAATAAAGTTGGTTAAAAAAATTTGGTATGATTCGTGTATCTAATTTTCCTAATACCATTAAAAGAAATTTGACCTTGGGTCAGGTCAAGTCATCGACGTCACGAGGTCAAATGAAGATAACGTCATTAGGAGTTGCAACACATGTTTATGGGTTCGTTTATCGGTTAGAACGCGAAAAATGACCTTAGAAACATGTTTTTTTTTACATACAAATTGAAGAAAAAACAAAAAACGGAAATGCACTTTTTTGCTTATTGTTATACAGTAAAGCTGGTCTAATTTGTCTTGAAAGGCTGTCACTCAGGTTAATTTTTGAAGATATTGACTTTAAAACTTTCAACACACATTCATTGGATCAACTCAATACATATATTCGTTGTTTAAATCGAGTTTTTGACAATTTTCAAAAAAACAAAACAAAATCTCTTTGGAATTCTCAAAATTTTGAATTTCAATTTTTTAGGAAAAAATCCACATAAGCAGTCTATAGCCCAACTTATTACCTGTCTTTGGCTGCTGACGATGAGTTTATCTTCAAAGAACCTTACTTTGCAGGCGTTCTTCCCGGCAAGAACCCTATTTTCAACAAAAACCGCAGAACATGACGTCACTCTGACGTCATTTCCGGTTGACCTATCATAGCCTCGTCTGTTCACATCAGGCATCATGTGTCAAATTGATCTGGGACAATGTACTGATAGTTTGGTCACGATACCTACGTTGGTTTAGGAGATATTGCAGAATAACGGGAGGGGGGTCTATAAATAGCCCCCCCCCAGTAACTCGCGGGTTAAGGAAGGAAACTATACAGCAAAAGTTTTGGTTTAATCCTATTCCTATTTAGCTGCAGATGAAAATCCTATTTACCGGCTAGTTTATTAGAAACTGGAGGATGCCATTATTGTTGTTGGTGAAATCCATCATCTTGTTTGTTAGTTTGTTTTATGCAGCGAAAAAAAATATGAGGCGGGCTTCCTGCTTTTCTCTAGAATAACAAACTTAATTAAGTCAGCGTCTTAGCCCATCGTCCCGTGGCTCTCCAATGCCGTCAATCGAATTAGGAGGCCTCTCTTCTCCCGACCATCCGGTCTGTCTGCTCGGCAAACAATGGGTTTTTGACGCAGACGGCAAACAACAGGCTACTCTCGAGGGAGGAACATACTAAAGACCGAGTTATAGCCTATGGGCGCACTAGAAATCCTGAAAGCTGCATGGCTTAGGGGACAAGTTGCATGCCATTATCTAGGGCGTGCCGCTGAAAGATGGCGGCTACACAAAGGAAATATCTACATTTTGAAGCGCACATCGAATCAAACTTAAAACAGTACGACCACGTCACTACATCGCTGACTGAACTTGGCTGGCCGTCTATTGTGAATATGGCCCGGGCCTCCGACAAAGTGCCCCTACAGGCTCGGGTTGTCAGGAAGCATATTACGACTCTACCTCGAATGACTGCGATGGTGGACCCATCTGCTGCTTCGTCTTAATTGGCCACCACATGTCTCAATTGACAGACACAAAAGGAGGTTTAACGTCGTCGTCAAAGCTGAAATTATCAATCAAAAAGAATAATGACTAGTTAACAGGAGCTAATGAAGTTGCCGCAGCCCTCTTACACCGTCCAGTAGTGGCGGGACAGCCTGCCAAAGTTCAGTACAGATATTGTTCCACACCGTAGCACAGTGCCGGACCCCCCCCCCCACTCCAGCCGCACTATGCCGGACCCGCCGCCGAAACCGCCGTAACTGCCGTACCAGCCACGAGCCCGGCACCGTCTGTCTGCTCTATATATTAGCAGTGCAGCTGGAGGCGGGTTGGAGGGGGAGGGATGACTGACTGGAGCTGTGGGGGAGGCATAACTGACTGGAGCTGTGGGGGAGGGATGGCTGACTGGAGCTGTAGGCAGGGTGGAGAGGGGAGGGATGACTGACTAGAGCTGTGAGGGAGGGATGACTGACTGGAGCTGTGGGGGAGGGATGACTGACTGGAGCTGCGGGACGAAGTGACGGAGACCGTGGGAGAGCAGGCAGCCTGCGGTGAAGATTAAGACACATGCTGATGACACGGGCCCAACTGAGCCCCACACGTGACCAGACAGAGACTAGCCGGAGTGACAGCGGACGTCAAACGTGGACTGATGAAGAGAGCAGCTCATTTGTTTTGTGTCGCTGAAAACCCGGCTGGCAGGCTTCATCAGCAGCGAATTATCCTGCGCCACACTTGCAGCCACTGCGTGGCAGGCGGCGCACTTAATGTATTCATTGGTTATGAAGTCGACGCTAAATTGGGATCCCACGGGAAAAAACTTGTGGCAAAGATGAGAAACTGGGGAGTTGCGTTGGTTGAAATGGGACGTCCTTTCGCATTTGTGATGAATACAATCGTTAATAATTGTCCGATATTTTTGTAACAGATAATTAAGTTGTCTCAAGAAGCACCTGCAAATAGTTTACTGCTTTGCATATTTTTATAATCTTTTTCACTATCTTTGCATCCTAAGTAGCGGAATTTGTGTAAATAAATTTTACAACCATATCTAGTTCCGTACGCAGATGTGAGTGCTGTTAGGCAGCTGTTCAGAAATCAGAGATGAGTGCACCAGTGCGCATACCACAAAATAAAACAAACCACAAAGGCAGTAACGATAGCAACCGCTCGCTCTTGCGCAAATAAGTCAATAGTTATTCAGACGGAGGGAGTGAGGCCGCGAAGCGGCCTCACTAACGTAGTCTTACAGATGGGCCCAAAATCCAGACTTCATCGTGCTTGCTTGCTCGCTTGCTTGCGTGGGTTTCAGGATAACTACCGTTTCACTGCACTGATTATTAAAAAGTATACACTGATAACTTGGTCTTAAAATGACACATTGGTATAGGCTACGTGAAAATATTTGACAGCAACAACAGAAAACTGTCATCATCGCATAAATAAACACAAAATCAATACCCAGTAATGTAAGCACGTGCTTTGACTTCGGATTCACCTTCACAGGTGAGAATCAGAAATAAAAATAACTAAATGCCACAGAAAGGTGCAGCGTAAGTGTTGTTTTACTATTGCAACAAACAACATTGCTTTTGCCTATCAGTTGCCGGACGAAAATGAAATAACTCGCTCCGTCTTTTGCTTCAGTGCCAATCGCATTGCTTTACTAGTAAATTTAATCGTTTAGAAATAGTGAAGTTCCGTGCACAAGTACAAGTATAAACTATTCGTGCGCCATTTCGTTAGACCAGCATTTGCATAAGAACAGTAGGTTACTCATTTCAATACTTCAACGATCAGCAAGGAGCCTCGATCATGCGAAACGAAAGGTAAAGGTTCTAGTTTTTGAAGTAGACTATACTTAAAGGCATAGTCCGTCTTTAGGCCCCACCAACCAACAGCCCAGGCCCAGCCCAGGTTCAAGCGGACACCAAGCCCAGGCCCAGACCAGCGCCTGTCGCAATAAATGATATGAGGCTCATTTTCCGGTTCGGCCATATCAGACTAAGTTAAGCATAAAAGTTATTTTCAACACAATTTGCACTCGCTATATTTTGAAACAGCATGCATGTTCATGTTTATTGTGAAATGAAAGCAAATAATAAGAATCACTTATTGCCATGTATAGGGATGTATGAAAACTATTTCAGACTTCTTGGATCATCGAACACTTCTCGGTCAAACATTGTCATATTCGATCAGACTTTGGATCTGATCATTATTTTGGGATTTTTTCAAGGCTTAACCCACTATTACTTACAATTATTTCCTGTTGTCAAAGTTCAGTGTTTTAAGTGCCCTATATATCATTTTTAACATAGGTATTTACCCTGGTTAAACATCTGGATGCCAAGTAAAAAAAATAACGCTTTAGCAACTTAACGTAAAATTGTTTCTTTATATTCTATGTCCGCCCAGCACCATTGAAAAGGCTACGATATTCAATTTAACCCAAGCCAATTCGGAAAATTTAGTGGCACCCAGGCGTGAACCCGATCCATGGCGAACACTGCTTAAAGGGGATTATACGGTTTTCCGTCCTGGAAAGGAAATGCTTCTTTTTGCAGTTGTTTGACCTTTTAAAACACGCTTAAGACATATGAAAGGGACCTCAATGATCATTTAGTCGATTATTTCAGCAATAATCAGCCTTTAAACTTTTGTGTTTTCGAGACTTGTATCAGATATCAAGTACTTGATCGGCATTATTGTCCACCACTTAAACCTTAAAATATGCATTCCCAATTCGATGGTGCCAGTATTGCGCGGGCTAATTATAAAATAGCGTAAGGGACTCAAAAGCAATGATACAAATATCATATTCTATACAAATTAAATCAACCAAAGCAACCAAGATGGACAAAGCGTCACAAAGACCTTTCTAATTAGCATACCAACCTTTGGCATTACACAACAACAGAAACTGTCATCATCCATAAATAAACACAAAATCAATACCAGCCGAATGGTAAGCACGTGCTTTGACTTATAAGTTTGCTTCATTTTTCACCAATTTTAGAGTTTTGAATTATCTGCAAGTCCTACACTGGATCACAACATGATTAAGCATTTCACAACTTACGGAACTCTTTTTTATTACATACTTTTTGTTAAAATTTTGTGATTTTCTTATATATTTTTCCCTGGTTAGTAGCGCTGCAAATTTGGTGGTGTCGTGTATGAATTTTGGCATGAAAATGCATGATAATATCGAATTTTATTGAACAACTGGTTAACTGCAGCTGTCGTTAAAACAAAACAAGGTTATTTGTTTATAATATTTATATTTTACCGGAATATGCCATAAGTGATGTGTTTTTATAGTACACCCCTAATAAAAGAGATGACTGGCTCTGCCTCAGCAAGTTCAGCAGAAGGTACGCGGTGGCACAAGTGTCAAGGTACAAGTGTCTTTACATGTAAGAGCTTACATGCTCTTAGCATGTAAAGACACTTTTAAATGTCTTTACATGCATAAGAGGTAATTTCCACAAAAATGTGGCCACCGTGGGCGTTCTACCACCTTTATAAGTACGTTTTACTATGTAACTCAATTATTCAGAAAATATAATATTTTTTTCCATAACATTCTGATGTGAGGGCACGTGCGTGTGGTGCGAGGGATGCTGCCTGGTGCGAGGGATGCTGCCCGGCTAGTACTGCTGCTTGACACCACACTCAATTTCAGCTCGATTGGGCAAGTAGTTTTTTAGATACAAAAAAGGTGCGCACGTGCATAGGCACATCTGACATCACCCATGCCTTGTGGGAAAGTGGCGGCTGAGAGATCCCCAACCACAGCACACCACATTTTAACACAATCGGCTAAGCTGTTCCTGATCAATAAAAAGGATGTGCTCGTGCACACATGCAGGCACGCCATCCCTGACTTGTGGGAAAATGGCGGCTGAGGGGCCCTTAAACACAACCAAGCTTACACACTATCTGCCCAGCCGTTGCGGAGTTTTTACAAAACAAAATCAACACCCCTCACGTGTCACGCACCAGGTGCAATGGTAGTCACTCGCATGAGTCGGCACTGGTCTCTAACCGGGTAAGTCGGATGGGGATGCTCAGCAAAGAAGAACGAAGCCCGCTTGTCAATCGGTTGCAAAGGTATGAGCTTCTCAAAAGTGTCGCCACGGGTCGGGTCGGGCCGGGTCAGGCTGCACATATATATTGAGACTTTTCCCATTCACCACGGAAAGAAATTTAGGAAATCTAGTGACCCACGGGTGGATGTCTACCAGGAGGCCCCTGACTTAGGAGCACCTGGTCTCACGGAGTTCGCTGTTCCACCCGGTCGTGTGGCTCAACTGTTGCGGGAATTGTGCTCGCATAAGGCCTGCGGCCCGGACGGCCTTAGCGCCCGTATATTGCATGAATGTGCAGATGAGCTTGCGATCCCACTTGACATTATTTGTCGCCTGTCAGTGCGGTCCGGCGTGTTTCCCTCCGTTTGGAAGCAAGCAAATGTTGTTCCAGTGTACACAAAAGGACCTAAAAAACTTCCTGAAAACTACCGACCCGTTTCTCTTCTGGCCATTTGTTCAAAAATCATGGAGAAGGTAGTATGTGAGAGTCTCCTTCAAGTGTGTCTCCCAGTTCTACCTGCTCCCAACACCGGCTTAATTCCCAAAAGATACATGCGTAACTAATCTGGCCTGTTTCCTGGAGCGCTGCTGCGACATCTTGGTCAAAGGGGATCGCAAACTGATACAATTACACCGACTTTTCATTGCTTTTACGAGTGTGAACCATACATTACTTCTATTCAAGCTTTCCGTCACTCATTCAACATATTGGACTTGCATATAACTGGATTGAGTCATACCTGAGCCAACGTTCTCAACGAGTGATTCTTGATGGGAAATACTCTGGCTGGTTATCTGTTCTCTCTGGTGTTCCTGAAGGTAGCATTTTAGGGCCGATGCGTTCAGCTGCTATGTTGCAGATTTACCAAAAAATATTACAAATGGTTGTTTGGCTTACGCTGACGATGTCAAAATTTCCGCAGAATAAATAAACCAGAAGACGCCAATTTTCTCTTCAGGCCGACCTGAAAACCCTCTGCTGCGTGTTGTCAAAATCCCTGGCATCTGATGCTAATCCAATTAAATGCAAGGACCATGGACATTCACCGCTTTCGTACCTCACCTATCGTTATTTCCGTATTTATTGAATGGGCACCAGCTTGAGGCTTGTCACAAATCGCGACCTCGGGGGAAAAACTTGACTCCAAAGGGTTGAACTTTTGCTTCCCATGTCGACGAGACGGTGGTAGCAAAAAGCAACGCATGCTAGGCTTGCTAATTAGGAGCATGCAGACCGGCCCCATGTGATGGCGCGGATCGGAAGTTTGATCACCGCCCCGTTATGACTGCCTATTATTGTGCTCACGTCAGTTCGATCATCGAAGTACGGAAGATGTGATATGTCCGGTGCCGCAGATTCACGCCTGGCGGCGTCTCGAACGCCTGCCAGCATTCATTCTATGTGGATGCCGGGAGAACACAAGTTCAGGTGTCTTTCCATGGAAATGTTTCATTACTGGATGGACATTTTCAGATATCCGTCATTAAAGCTCGCTTAACTAAAACTGACATAACTTTCATGCGCTCTGTCTTCGGCGGCCACCTAGACTGTGAACAACTTGTATCAATGCTCAGTTTGTCTGTCCCGGTCCGGCGTTCTCGTCATACAGGGCTTTTTCATGTGCCACCAGGCCGTGTCAAATCTGTTCAGCGTTGCTTCCTGAAGCGTTTGCCAGAGACAGCTAATAAGCTTATGTTTGCATGCCTGAGGCTGACTTTTCAGCGCCATCCCCATTTTTGGAGTCTCAGGTGCTCCGTTTCAGCGAACAGCAGGGCACATACCTCGGTTCCGTTGAACGGAGACGTCATGTGCTCGGTCAGGTGCCCTCGGCGTGTGTATGAGTTTGTGTGTGGAAGGTATGAGTGTGGCCTTATACTCTAGAACGGGTCCGTATGTGTGTGCGGGATTTGTATTGGTGTGGACGAGTGTGACCGGTGTTTTACAGGCGAGCGGGTGAGGGCAAAATTGTATGCCATTGCAGCCATAAGTGGGCTCCGGTCTGTGGTTGTCTGTGACTAATAATAATAATAATAATAAGGACAAGCGAGTCAATAATATTATTGTCCAAATCAAATTAATGTTCGTATTTTCAGCTCGCTCAAGATACCCATTAATGTCAAGCTTCAAGAATTCTACCCAGATGGGATACTCTTTTTAAGCCGAACCAGATGTGATAACCTTCCTGCTAGTTGCTTTTGCTCAAAAGGAAACATTTAAGAAGGACCAAGTAGGCATATTTCGTACATAAAATTAAATTTCGTTTGTAATTACTCGTTGACATAAGGCTGCCGTTAAAAATAAGAACTTTGACTGGCATTGTCTGCTGCTCATACCCAATAATGTAGTGCTAAAGTCTGACCTTCGTGGTTCACTCGAGTTACGAACTTAATTCAACATTAACGGTGGTCATTTAAAGGACATCAAATATATGAAAACCGTTGCAGCTCGCTGTTTTCGTGAAGTGCGCTCACAAATCCATCACCAGCAGTGGACTGTCATTACTTAACAGATCTGATAGTCACCACTTGAAGAGTTTTATGGTCATTTATTCGATATAAATTTCTTCTATTGGCATACCCTGTCACACTATACGAGTTTAATAGTAGGAAAGTGGGTTCAACTAAGCCTCGCCAGATTGAAATCCACCACCCTTTTCAGTACCACTTCTGTTCTATTATATCGGTAGAAAGTAAGGCGTAATTTATTCCAAGTCAGTGATTCTCATATAACTGGGCAACTGAAGACCCCATTACCCTCTTGAGTAATGAGTTTTCAGGTGTAGGAATGATGAGTTAGCAAACTAAGTATAAAATCGGCAGCTAACTCATTTGATCATGGCGCAGCTGTATGTCCAGCCGGTATTAGTAGTTATTCTTCCCTTTTCTAGGTTCAAACTAAAAAGGGGAGATTACATACTAGACTGGCTAGTGGCTGTACATACCTTACATGGATTTATTTCCCACGTTACTGATCACTGTCACTACCTTATCGCCAAAATGAACATCAAAACTAAGTTGAGGTTAAAATAAGCTTAGCTCTGCGTTACGGCTTACGCATTGTCAAACGCTGGGAATCGCTGCTTTAGACGAAGAGCAACAGAACACTTGTCTACTTAAATTCCTGTCCCTAGATGACGCTAGTAGTAGACGCCTGTAGTTATGCTGTACCGCATAGCTTACAGCCGAGAACTGAGGTCTGTGCATTTGTGCAATGGGAAAGGGGATAACGAGTATTTCTGGTTATTAAAAGAGGGCAGCCATACTCCTGCCGTTGAAAATCACTGTTCCAAGCTATGCATGGTTAGCAATTCTGCATATATATTAAATCAATTCGGAGAAAAGTTATCACTTCATATATTTATGATATATTATCGTTTTACATTAACACTCGCCCTGGAGGGGGCGGAACCCGCCCACCCCCGGTTTTTCGACCATAGCGAGAAACGGCGGTGTTTAGCGCCGCCGTTTCTTGCATACCTGTCCGAAAATTAACTATCCACATCATGTCAAATGCTTGGTCTCATGTCATCTCAGGTCAGGTCACTAAATAATGTCACGCGATGACCTCATCTCAAAAACGTGTTTGGTCGTATGCAAACAAAGTTTTTGAACGATCGATTTTACACTTGCAGGATGTCATTAGGTCGTTTTGTGACCACCAACACTTATTTGTCAATAACTCTCGACACAATGGAGATAGAGACGTAAACATGGTACCAATGTATTTGTATCGTCAAGTCGCGTATTTCAATATGCAACATTATCTACTTGGGTCACTATGTGACCTAGACCTGAGGTCAAATTTCCAAGTTGACCTTAATTGTTAAAATGAACATTATTTGAAGCGTCAGTTAGCAGGTGATTAACAAAACATTAAGACAATCATTTTTTTACCTTTATCGACCTCTGGAGCCTAAAATATTCACCTAAGCTCAAATTTGAAGAAAATTTGGAGAATAAAAAATTCAAGAGCTTTCGATTGTTCTTTTTTTCCTCGTTTGCTCATAGCTATCATAGTTTCCGAGAAAATTGGGGGTATCTGGAGCGAAGTCCTAAATCTGAAAAAATATTACCTTTGATAACCTCTGGTGAACTTGATATTGACCTGACCTAAAAAAACGAAATACTTTCGATAGAGCTTGTCTCGAGCTATCTAACTCTGCTTTCTGATTGTCGCTTCAATGCGTGCTTTTAGAGATCATAGAGGGTGCTAAATCCTCCCCCTCCCCAGAGCGTCTATTCTCAGAGGCCCTCCAGGGCGCGTGTTAATAATGTTGCCTCATGACTATGCATTTGTACACGATTGTGACTTTTCTTCCGGTAAATTATAAAATGATCGCTTGCTTCTCAATTCAGCTCTAAGTTTTTGTTACCTGGTATATTAATGGAGTTTAAATGAGCAGTTTATTGCCCGTAAGCTTCTATAGCACGACTGGCAAAAGTGACGTCACTCGTAAATCGACTTAATTAGTGTCTCATTTTTAAAAGCTTAAAGGGAATAGTTCACCTTGAAAAAAAATGAGAAAAAGCTCAGAAATGAGAAGAGAATGCAAGAAAGTAAGTATCATATTACTAGTAAGTCAAAAAGAAACTATATTTTACGCGGAAAAGCAAATTAACATGTCAATATGGTATAATTCATATTTTTCCTCAAAGGTAATGCGAAATCAGCTGGCTGAGAAGCACGCAACGTCAATGGATTAGTGAGAGATCGTGTCGTATACATGGTGGTACACTTGTTGAAGATGCCGGAAAATAAACGCTTTGAAACCATCACATGTACTTGCTTTAAGTAGGTATTTGTCCACTCTTAGATTCACTATAAAGGTAGTGTCCGCCACCGTCCATCACTGTCCGGCTCTGGGGCGTCCGTCTGAATTATGTGTCACACAGGTCATGCACGGTCTACCACGTCACTGGCGTACCGGCCTCGTCGGCCGGCTCCTATCACTCAACGGGCGCTGCGCGCGGGCGCCAATCAAACAGCGCACGCGCGTACTGGTAACGATGAGTGGGGACAATGGTCGGGTCGGTGAGTGCGGGACAGTTCAAAACAATTTGTACGCGAGCCTGGAACGTTCAGGCAGCGCTGAACGCTACGCATGACGCTACAGAACGTTGTTTCAGAAAAATGTTTATGAAGATTTAAACATCCAAATCACTAATGCATAGATACTGACAAGTTCATTCTTGTAAAAAAAGAATGAGGTACTGAGCAGTAAAGGTTTTGTCAGCACTACACTTTCCCCAAGTCTTTACGTCATTTGCGTCATAATCAATCACGTATCAGCCAATAGAGCCAATCAGCGATGGAGTTACCGGGTATATCCCGGTCCCACTTTAGGATGAATTTAAATAATTAAGAGGTTTCTTGGAAAATGTGAAAGCGTCACAGTCAGTTTCGAGCATGCGCCCAACTTGGCTATCTCAACTCAAAACCCTATGTTAAAGGTGAACTATTCCCTTTAAGGAATATCTAAAGTTGTTGCCAACCACTCACTCTAATATAATGATTTATAATACGCTTACCTATTATTAAAATACTGCCCAACTATTCAAAATATAGAAATAATATGCAACGTCATTTAAAAAAGATCAACATGTATGTCATATAAATATATGAATAGTATGCATTCGTGGGTTTGTTCTTTTTCCGACAGCAATTCAATATCATACATGCTGGTAATGCAATACCAATGCAGCACCTTGGTTTTATCAACGTATTTCGAGTTTGTTTTTCTTCATAGTGCAATGCACGGAGCATTTGATATTGTGTTGTGCAAAAGTAAAAACACATGGCTCGTTCTAAATAGTTATCAGACATTGTCGAGCTACACTAGCAAATGTATGTAGCACACGTTTAGCCATACAAACACTTCAAAATGCAGGCAATATTACACAAAAATAACGAATTCCCCATTTATCTGAGATCGCATGCAAGCAATTGCCTGGCTTCGTTGGCTTGCCGTTATCGAGTACGATGCTTCCCCGCTTCTTTCTCAGTGATATGCCTGGCCGCCAGTGGGCGCAGTCAGTGATATTTAGTGTGACAGTGATACCGTTCTGGCCGACAAGATACCACCATTGGTCTCCAGATGTTCATTTACAACCCAGCTAACAGCTCCACACTCCACAGCTACATGTAATTTCAGCAGCAATGGCTCACGAAGTACTGCGGGATGCAGGCTCAGGGCTCAACTAGGGCATTAATCAGGCACTTTAAGTCGCACTCTGATCCGTGGTGACAAGCTCTTGGGTTCTTAAATTGTGTAGCTGATACAAAGGGCATTACTAGCTTTTATCGTTCGCGATTTTCTTGCATCAAACCCATATTGCTCATCGTGTGTTACTGCATTCTACGCTGCGCAATGTGCCAGCAAATCTCACCTCCTTCTCCGGGAGTGCGTGGACCTGATGTAGGCCAAGAGGGCCGGTATGCCTTACCTGTCCCTCTCCGGGAGTGCGTGGACCTGATGTAGGCCAAGAGGGCCGGTATGCCTTACCTGTCCCTCTCCGGGAGCGCGTGGACCTGACGTAGGCGAGGAAGGTGGAGATGAAGAACAGTGCAGACAGCAGCTCGGCTCGTCCCACCACGCCTGTCACCTGTATAAATACGGCAGGAGCGGTGCACAGTCGTCACCACAGACACCACGCCGTCACAGATCACCGATCAGCTGCACGACAGATCACCGACAGCAGGCACTGCTGGCAATTTTACCAGAAGAAACTTAAGATGCCGGCGACACCGAAGTTTACAGTCATTTCTGTCCACGCAGCACCAATGGGCACGCGCTAAGTTTTAAAACTTTGAGGCGACCCACGTCACGTCCGGTGTTACCAGCCCTCGGTGGTTCACAGCGTGTCAGACCCCCGCTGGTCAGACCCGCTGGTCAGACCCGCTGGTCACCCCCGCTGGTCACCCCCGCTGGTCACCCCCACTGGTCACTCCGCTGTCCCCGCTGGTCACCCCCGCTGGTCACAAACCAGAGCCGCCACCCCCGGTTCCGAGCACAGGTGTCGGCCGGCCGCAGTAAATGTTATTTCAGCTGAAAAGCCGGCGGTAAATTACATTGAATTATGCAGGGCGCAGCGTGGCGCGCATGGTTTCATCGTCTAACAGCAAAGCGGGGGGGGGGCGAGGGGAGGAAGGTATGGCTCACGTGACGCACTCTCAGTTAACGTGTGGAAGGATGTCGGAGTTGTCGGGTGTCCCAGGCGATAGCCGCCCGAGGGAGGCAATCTGACTCATCCAGAGCTATGGATAGCCGTTAATATTCCAAAATGTATTCAGTCCATTGCGCGTTCTCAGTGTATCAAATTTCACATTCGAAGCAGCACGCTTGAATAATGTACATTATACTATGGCTATACGACAAAAAACGCCTTACGATTAATCACATACTAAACTAAGCTGGAATGGTTGTGCCACTGTCTCGTGTCTGGTTAACCTCTTTATGACTCTGCATACCAACATGACTCATGCTTTACTAACCCTAATACCGCCAAAGGCACTATCACAATGAAGAATACCGAGGCGTTTTACTGTCTAGATGTTTTTAACGCTGTATTTTAGCATGTCATGTCAGCACAAATCAAAACGAGGCGATTTATGAACTCATTTGCTAGAAAGCTTCGAAGGAGCTTAATCGTGTAAAGTAAACGTGTAAACATGTGAGTAATTATACAAACTATACTCCCTGCGCGCTGTTATCGGTCCTCACTTGTTAAGTCGAGCCAACAGTATGTCGGTATCCAACAATAATGTGTGCAGGTCATGTATCACCCCACATATCATTTGCAGCATTGCAGTGCAAAGCTGGATTGTGAATCCTGTCAGTCATTCAACAGATTCTACGGGTTTCAGCTGTAGGGCACAGTGGACAGTGAATTTGCGTACTCTTAACATGTAATCAAACTGATAGCATCTGGAATCAGAGCTCTTTTGAAAGTAGGGTTTATCTAATGCATAGGCGTAGGAACGCGGGGGGCCGTGGGGCCATGGCCCCCTCACTTTTGGTCCATTTTGGTGTGCTAAAATCAACAATTTTACTTTGTTATAAAAATTAAAAAAGCGCAAAAGATCCGTGAGACGAAAGAAGCCAAAACTGCAAATAGAAATCATATGTAGGGGGCTGAGCTGCCCTGAAACGAGATTGAAGTTTCGCTAGCCCCCTCACTTTTTTGTCAGTTCGTACGCTTCTGATTAATGAGACATAATACGGTACAAACCATAGTATTATGTATGCACAAGATTAATAGGCAAGTTGTGTGGGGTGTGATGAGACGGGAGGCTCCTCCATTCCTCCTCTTCAATCTGACTGTGGGAAGCCGCCACAATCACCCATGCCTGATCTGATCAAATTTGAGGCAATATATAGAGCAGTTCGACTGTGAATGGCTGCTGTTAAATTGATCATTGAGCCCCAGCTCTCCATTGCAAGAAAGGAAGACGATTTGATGACTCAGAGAGGAATATTCATGTGCAAAATTGTAACTAGTGCTGCTAAGATCAGGCAGTTGAACTGCGGAACTGAGCCGTGCCATTCAAATAGCAGGGGAAGGTGACTAAACATACATTAACCTGGCATAGCGGGGAGTTTACTAACATAAACAAATGAATGTTTTAGCAAGTGTGTGAGAAGGACGACCTCTTGATCTCCCACACAATACTGGTCTAGCTTATTGCTGCAGCTATATTTTGCAAGTAGTGACATAGCCAGGTTCGCCAATATTCTTCTTCTACGGAAAAGACTGGTATTTCTGTAGTGCACTTCCGCATTTTTCTTTGACTTTTTTAATTTAGCTCCAACCCCCTACTAACTACAACTGTGACTGCAAGTGAGGCAGCTCCAACCCCCTACTAACTACAACTGTGACTGCAAGTGAGGCAGATTGAAAAAAACGCAACTCTGACAGTTAGCTTTAGCAGTTAGTTTTTGTAGTCATAGGTGGTGAGACTTTGGGTGTTTATGCTAAGGATTAGATGACCAGCAGGGCACTTATTTATGTTATCTCTGACCTTTTGTCTCTTATCTATCTTATACCTTTTATCTATACCTCTTGTTTACCTCTTATCTATCTTATACCTGCATGCCTTTTGTTGTTTAATAATCTTGTCGGTGACCAGTGTGATGTCAAGCAAAAGAGAAAAAACTGCAAAATCATGCTGAAATGGACACCTCACATCACATGTAAATATTATATGTGTCTACGACTATCTATTACCAATTTTGTCACTGTCGAACACTATTTAATATATATATATATATAACTATATATATTTACAGAACTGAACGTATCCCGAAAGAGAACGTCGGTCGTCTCCAAAACCTTTAGTCTTTTTTCGCATTTTGTTCGAGTCTTGGTCAAAAGCATAAAACATGTCTAAGCAAATTTAGTCAAAACCACCTCAGTTGGTTTTGGGGTTCACTACGGGGAGTCGATCTAAAAATAGATCGATCAATAAATAGATCGGAATGGGCGGAGCAATGCCCATATAAGGACATTCGATCTAAATTTAGATCGATTTCGGTACATTCCCACTTTCAAACTTATTAAAACCCTATAAGAAACTCACAAAACCCCAATATTTTGCTTACAAGGGGAAGCAAATAAATGACTCCATCGATTCCCACTCTCATTGGAGCCTAACGCACTTCTAATCTTAGGCTTGTATTGAAGAGAATGTAAACAACACCCTGAATTCACTATTTTGGGGTATCTTTTTATTGTTTTTTGCTCAAGTATATGTGATTTAATTTACTCTAATATAATTTATCAATGACCAAAATTAATTCTAGTATGGTTTCAACTAACAAATCGGCTTCAAGAAAATACATTTTATTTACATCTGCAGCATTCGGCTCGAGCCTACGCCATTTCGCTGAGTGAATCGGACTGTACACAGACAGGTGAGAGCTCGGTGATTAATTCGTATAGGCGATGTTGTGGAGTTGACATGTATTTGCTTCCTAGACTTCTAAAGCTCAGGATCAATGTTTATTGTGATATATAGGTTGTTTCCTGGCTTGGAATTCGATTACATAACATTTTTAGAAATGGTGGCGCCTTACCACCCATTGTGGCGCACTGGGCTTGAACACTTTTAATGTATTTTTTTGGCTATCAATAGTTAGTTTTATATTGGTGTGGTTTTCTGGTGACAATAGACGTTTGGTCAAAATTCTCATATACATTTATCATGTTATGTATATATCATGTTAGCATATACATATACATGGTGAAGTTATTTGGCTTGTAACATAAGAAAGGTTTCAGTGCTGCTGTAGTTGTGTTCATGAATGGGCATAAGTTTTGTTGGTTAACATCAGTGATTCTCAACACTGTGCATGCCTGATTTGGTTAAGAAGTTTTTTATTGTAGTTATTGTACTTATATAAGTCATGCATTGCTGATTTATAATTGAATCTCATTTATTTCATTTTGTAGAAGTGACAGCTGTTAACTTCTATCAAAAACAAAAGGAATACTTCAAAACATAATTCTCAGTGACAGCAGTCATCTGTAGTCCGTTTATGCACTTAAATTGAAAGTAGAAAGCTAATTGTTGTATTATTCCCAGAATGTTAATGTATTATTTCATGCCTCAATTAATATCGAAAGAATGTCACTAAATGTTTAAATATTGCTTTTTGGTTTAGATACAACAATTAGTGTTTTTTATTTAAGTTTCTAAAATACCTATGACTGTTTGAAGTTACTAGGCCTGACTGTGGTCATCCCCTTATGTGTCCACAGATCAGCCATCCCTCACATAGTTGAAGCAGGTTCCAGGTGCGGTAGATTGGCGTAGAAGGGGTGAAAACTGCAACTTTTGCGCTGGAGGAGTGGTTGGAAGCCAAATTGTACAGCGAGTGCCTGATCCAGCAGTAGGAAAGCATACACTGAGTGAAGGCAGTGCTAAATCACACAGTGTACCTACCTGTCCAAGACGGGTGATGGTGTCCAGGTTTTACAGAGCATGAATGG
>VOPJ01014274.1:0-5000 GCA_014673585.1 Semibalanus balanoides
AAGTAAATATTTTGGACTGGGTGGGCATTTCTGCGAGGCGGGCTATTATGTGGAGAGAGTACCGGCGGCTCCATAGGCACCTTTAGCCCTAGAGGTAGGGACACTATATTTGTTGGTCCTCCTTTGCTCCAGTCTCCGATTTCCTCGTGATACACCTACGGTCTGGTTCAAATAACAAAATGTGATCCAGACTTACAAAACCTCAAATTGTGCGCCTCCTGGCGGCGCTATTATAACCGAGCGGACGCCAAGCGCCGGTGAGATTTCTAGTCAACTTATGTATAAAATGTACATTTGACCAGGAACGACACGGCCGTACGGACGCTTTTCGGAAGCTAATAACTTTGCAACCACTGCCTCGTTTGAGGCTGAGTTTTCACCATTGGATATCTACATCAAATCAGTTTTACTTTTAGCAAAAATTTGCACATGAAGATATAATTTAACCTAATGTTCAAAGTTACAATTAATAGTTCTCGTCGGTGTAATTGGCGCCAGCGAAGCCTTCCAATTCCATAGACAACGAATTGTGATCGAAGCCTGTATGTAAGCGATGAAACAGGCAATGCTAAGGACGTGCACTTGCTTTGACGGATTTGAGAAAGGAGATCATTAAAAAATACATAGAGCTTGCGCTCGGTCATTGCCAAAAAGGTGTTTTACTGGTTGTGTGTGGCTGCAGACTGGTTATTGACTCAACTCTGATTGAATCGATTATAATTGTTAATTCAAAATCCCTCGAATAAAAAATAATTTATTCGCAATCGGATCTTTCGATTCATGAATCGTGATTGAATCTAAACCTGCACATACACAAGGTTGATTTAATAGAGAGATTATTCAATATTGTTTCAATGTTAAATCAAACGTGATTGAATCAAAACTTGCTTTGGTTCTGTGAATCGGAAATAATATTTTTATCAAAATTGTTACCAACCCGCGCTTGACCGGGTTCTTATCCTAACACCAATGACCAATGACCAATGACCACACGTCACATGTCAGAAACATTTTCACTGAAATATACATAATACATACTGGGATTGTACATATTTCGGGTAGGTAAAGGTGCACTCAGGTACAGAACAAAATGAGAGGCCCTCTATCAAATTAGGTCCACTGTAAAATTAGCAAGATGAAGAAAAAGCGTTACGCGCATGGTGCCCCCCACGTTATTTACCTGGATCCGCCTATGCGTTATTTTCTATTCAACAAATATGCCCACATGTCACGTTCATATCGTCCCAAACAATCACGAACAGCACATATTTGTTATCAGGAAATTCCCCCATTTTACATCCTCTGAAGCCTATGATTTTGTATTTTGGTACTTGTATTTTGAAATATTGAGGACCGGTACATTTCAGGCTCACACGTACTTTAACTCCCTGGTCCCCATTTTTAAACACCAATAAATGTTTTAATAAGGGCAAGGTTGGATGATATTGTTAGAATTAATATTATGGATTGCAAAATGATCATAGCCATGTCAGATAATTATATTTTAATAAAGAAGGCCAGAAATATTCACAAACAAGCTTTCGGTATTACGCCATTATCAAGTTGTTTGTGACAGTGTATTGAAAACCTTCCACGGGATGGGTGTTCTTGCTTCATTTCAAAAAGATTCTACAAAAGCAGACAAAACCAGTACGATAACACGCCAATACATCGAGGTAAACGAATTGTAGTGCATAAAAGGAAACATTATTGAGATACATAACACAGTGAGCACTGTCGCAGATGGCAGATTTCAAAGCTACTAGGGTGGTGACCCCACATAGTTGATAATTGATAATGGCGTAATGCCGAAAGCTTGTTTGTAAATATTATCGGCCTTTTGTATCAAAGTATAATTATCTGACATGGTTATGACCATTTTTACAATCCATAATATCAAAAATAAATGTCGACCAAAAGAACGACGTTTTCATGACGAATCGAATGGTATTTGTTCCATAGAAATCGACTAAGCGATTCTCAAGATCTATGGGGGGGGGATATTGCCTTCCCCGTCCAGCATCTTACTGTACCAACGAAAAGCCAGCAACAAATAGGGTAAATAAACTACATTATATATTTCGACATTCGACATAATGTGACTTCGCCCATTAATGGTTTATCCCGTCGGCGATTATGTAAATAAATAAACAAATAAATAAGGGCAAAGCGTACACATAAGCGTACACATACGACGCTGCACGATGCAAATGGCATTACAGCTCCAGACATACACCTCCAGCTCCAGACATAACAGTGACTCCAGACTCCAGACTCCAGACTCCAGACTACAGCTCCAGACATAACAGTGACTCCAGACTCCAGACTCCAGACTCCAGACTCCAGACTCCAGACTCAGCAGACTCCCAGACTTCCAGACTACAGCTCCAAACATCAACAGTGACTCCATGACTCCAGACTCCAGAACTCCAGGACATACAGCTCCAGCTCCATTGACATAACTGGTGACTTCCAGACTTTCCAGCTCCAGACTCCCAGACTCCAGACCTAAGTTTACAGCTCCAGGACATAACAGTGACTCAACCAGAATCCAGAATCCAGACTCCAACTACATCCTCCAGACATAAACAGTGACTCCAGAACTCCAGACTCCAGACTTCGAGACTCCAGACTCACAGAAACTACAGCTTCCAGCTCGCAGAGCATAACAGTGACCTCTCCAAAGACTCCGCTCCAGACTCCAGACTGCCAGACTACAGCTCACAGCTCCAGACATAACATGACTCAGACTCCCAGAACTCCAGGCTCCGACCCCAGACTACAGCTCCAGACATAACAGTGACTCAGACTCCAGACTCCCCAGCTCCAGACTCCAGACTCCAGACTCCAGACTCCAGAACTTTTTCCAGAACTCTCAGACGTCCAGAACTCCAGACTCCAGACTCCAGATCCAGACTCCAGACTACAGACTTATAGCTACTACCAGACCCAGACTCGCTCAGACTCCAGACTACAGACTTCCCAGACTACAGACTCCAGAAATCTCCAAGACTCCAGACTCCCAGAACTCCAGAAACTCAAGACTCCAGACTACAGACTACAGTGGTCAGATGTGTTGCTCCAGACATACAAGTGACTATCCAGACTCCAAGACTCAGACTCCACAGACATCCAGACTCCAGAACTCTTCCAGACTCCAGACTCCTCAGACTACAGACTCGCCAGACTCCAGACCATCACAGACTCAGACTCCAGACTACAGCTCCAGACATAACAGTGACTCCAGACTCCAGACTCCAGACTCCAGACTACAGACTCCAGACTCCAGACTCCAGACTCCAGACTCCAGACATAACAGTGGCGCCCAGACAACTTTGCGTCAACATCACCCCTGAGAGCGATACAATAGGAACTTTGATCTCAAATCCCAGGTCATGAATGTTGACTAGCCGTCGACGAATGGTGTATCATACTGGCAGCGACAAGATGAGATTCAAACTATCCGTATATATGTTGTGAAGACGGATATAATTCGAATTTCGCGTGTTTCTAAACATTATTTTTAAGCCAGCGATGAATACGCTTTCAAAATAATTCCCATATATATTGTTGATTGCTAGTTGCTACTTATCTCATTTTCCCGAGGATTGTCAATGGTATACTACGCTGCTATAGCGAAGCCACTACTTACAATGGATGACCCAATGACCCTACAATGGATGACCCAATCAGGGTCTTTGTAATGTTCCGTCCATCATCGTCGCATCAGCGCCTGTGCAGTGAGATTAAATCTTTTATGCGTGGGATTTCTAGGTTTTCTAGGGTGGGTGACTGGCCTTTGTTTGAGGCCCAAGGTCATAGTTCCAGCAGACCCTCGGCTGCGTCCCCGCTCGCTGCTCTATGTAATGGCAGGCTGCCGATTTCCTTGAGGCAGAACTGGGTGAAGCCTTTCAGGGAGCCGCTTCCAAGTCCTGACCTCATTTTACAGTAGTGACACTGTTCTCAGATGTGCGGTAGCATTCTATAAGAGATCGAATCTATTGCAAGTCATCAATTGGTTTTGCAAACCAGTGAATGCCATAGAGATCACCCCAATCAAAAGACTGGTTTAAGTCTGGGGAGTCTCCTTCAAGCCTGGCTGGAGTATTATACGTCGGTTATATTTTCCGGGGCAAACGCACAACTGGGTGGAAACGCACTTAGAACGGCAACTCTGTTAGCTATACGCTCAGACTTGCCAGCCTATCCGTCCTTTTTTGACCCCACACATATGGTCGACCAGGTCAGTCAGTCAATGAATTTCTGTCGATAAGTTGGGCACGTGTAGTCGATAATATCTGGCAGTTATCCAGTGTCTATTTCAGCTCTGGTAGACAGGTTTATCATGGTCGCGTGATCGTTCGGCTTCCAAAAGATGCTGACATGGATCTGACACTGATCTGTCCAAAAGAATCTGACAAAAAAGATCTGTACACCTCGGTCGCTTTAAACATATAAATAATGTCGCGTGCTCGTAGTTGATCATGTATCGAGCATCGCAAAAACTGGACTGGTTCGACTTTTCTCTCCGCAACGATCGTTGTAACGGTTCTGTCGTTTGCCATTCCTAGTTTTCCAAGGTCTGGTTCCTAGTTCTGCCAAGGCAAAATTCATGGGCGCTCGCACGAATTCAGAGACTTCTAAAGTTGTTCGATATCTTTGTTCCTGTAACATAATCGTTCGTCTTTAATACGACACTCTTTGAAGTGTGGCAAGTAGTAAAAGATCGCTTATCCAACAATAATTATGGAGATGTTTCCAAAACGCGAGATACTTAGTGACTTTTTGTAATCTCGCATCGCCGTAATTCTAAAATGCTTCAATATATGTTCTATGACCCTTTTTCAAGCAAAATATAATATTTTAGTTAAATTGTGGACAGAAAGTAGAGGCTATATCGCCTCCTAGCTCCCCGTTCCTATTCTATGCCAAGGAGCGTCACCGACGGGGGTCGGGATGTCACCCCCCCACACTTTTGAAAAGGGGGAGGGGGGTCGACC
>VOPJ01014274.1:10000-25265 GCA_014673585.1 Semibalanus balanoides
ATATTAGCAAACATAGATATAGTAATTGTTTTTTAATATGATAAAATTAGTAAGAAGGTACTCACCAGTGTGCCTGGATCCCAAAGCTGGATCTGGGATTTCAGTGGATTCCTAGGCATAAAATATATCAGGATATAGGATCTTTGTGGATCCCTAGGATTATTGTGTACGTGGATTTGGTGTCTCATGTGGATCCCGGGACACAGGACACAGATATCCAGATCTGAGCTGGATCCCGGATGTCTGGACTCTAGTATTCCATTACTCAGCTGGATCCCGGATCCAGGCACATGTCTGGACTCTAGTATTCCATTACTCAGCTGGATCCCGGATCCAAGCACATGTCTGGATCACAAGCTCTGTCGAAGAGCTCCCATGAATAGGTATTCGGGAAGTGTTTGGAATGCCCTAATGTAGTAATTGGTGGATCATTAATGTTAATTTATTTCCCACCACTAGCATTCCGAGACAGCGAGTAGCACGAGTTGCGAATCGTTATCACGAAACGAAGCAGTGTTCCCCTTATCGACAAACCGAACCGCTGTGAAGAGCTGATAATTTCCACATTGTGAAACTTTATCGATCACGTGTCTATTTAGCTGAGGGAAATAACGGTAAAACCGGTTTAGAACTAATGAAAACACCACATTAAAGTGTCTTGACCCGGTCCCTACCACTTATCACGTACCTCACGGGTGGGTACCTTCACCTATTCTTTCAGCTCCACCCCCCCCCCCACAACACTCACCCCAATTCAGAATATTTCATCTTAAAAGCGTCAATCATCGCCAGCAACAACTGCGCCAGAAACCAGCCGCATTAAGAGACAGGAAGCCGAACCCGAACGTTCGAACTCCGAACGCCTTATGAATGACCCCACCACGCCCCCTTCCCCCTCCCCTCCCCGCCCCGCCTCCCAGTGCGGTCATGACCGGCCACGGAGGTCAGTGACCTGCCTGTGGTCTCTGCGGTCGGTGGCTGCGGCGTCAGAGGGCGGTACACCGACCCTCCCGCAGGCAACCCGGACCAGTTTGGAGGAACGTCAGCGAGTCTCGTCTGCTGTCGGACCGCGCGGCTGTGGCGTCGAAACAGTCGGTTAATGAACCGGATAGGCAGGGGCGGCGCGGCGCGTGGTAACAACGGTCTCGGGGTAGAGCGAGCTGCGTGCTATGGAGCCCTGGGTGCGAGGAGGGCGCCGTTTAACCCTCGCCTTCACCCTCGCCTTTAACCCCGTTTCTCACCTTCGCCGTACGGGGAGAGCCTGACAGGCCCCCTGTGAACTCCCAAACCAAGCAAGATAGAGCAACGCCGTAAAAAAACAGCATGTTGCCTTTCATGTAAGGAATCTTATGATGTATCATTTTTGGGTTTCAAGTCAACGGGTGACCTTCCAGGTCAAGTGATTGACCTTGACCTGTCCAAAAATAGCGGTCCAATCGTCCACGTCCAAAAATAGCGGTTTTGCTCTGTCCGTCTTAATTATTACGGTTATGAATATAAAATGATTTGGTTAGGGTCAAAATGTTGGTCGTTGAATTAGCTTTCTGAACATATATCGATTTTTAGGTTTGGGTTAGTTAATGAACTCCTGGGAACGAAAGTCGTCACCATAGATGAAAATGGCTATGGGCGATTAGCATTAGCAACCTCGATTCGATCACGTCCGGAAAAATGGTCAGAAAACCTCAAAATTGGAAAGTGTTAGATGTAAATACAAATTCATGTTTCCAGACCAGTTTTGCTCCTGAATACAAAAAAAAAACATGTTCGTATCTGGTCAAAAAAGTAAAAAAAAAACGTCATAAGTTTCTTACAATTAGGAAGCCATCACTCAGTCAAAAATAGAGATATTGCTTTGAAATTTGGTTTGGGTATTTTTTAAATTCAGATCTCTCACATATATTGCTGGTTTAAGTTATCTTTGAAAATTTGGATTTTTGCCAAAAATCTGTTTTTTTACTTTTTGGGTGTATTTTTTGAAAATCCGAAATTGCCATTTGAAAGAGAATAACATTTTACGGCTTCCATGATTTTTTTAATTTGCTGCAAAACTATTTTCTATGATTTTCCCAATATTTGGCGCTTTTTACGAACATGACGTCACGAAAACGTAATGATCTCCAACAGTGGCGTAGCCAGGATTTCGCTCAGGGGGGATCCGCGGCCGGAAAAGGGCCCAAAGGGCTCTCGAAAGGGCCCTAATTGCTTTAAAAGGGGCCATTCATTTTTACCGTCGAATTTGCTTTGAAAGTGCCTTAAATTACTCGACATAACGCCAGCTAGCGTCACAATCAATAAATTTCCATCCTGATGTCAAAGGTCAAGGTCACGGAGACGAATACGATTTTTTTAAGTCGGTGTACCCTCTTGTTATTTTCGTTTGCCATCCGATTTAACGCAATCTGGCCTTAAATGACTCGTTTCACACCAGCTTGCATCACAGTAAAGCAATTTTGTAGGTAAATTGCGCCGCGGAGTGGCGCGAAAATTGTGATGCTTATTTCCTTAACAGCTGCATTCTACTGTTAAAAGGCCCAGGGACCCTTTATATTATTTAGGTGTCCTTCCAAGCTTTTCAATGCCCTTCCGACCTGTTCAGGAACTCATCTGGGATCTGCAAAAGGACATAATTGGAGTGAGTGATATATATTAGACTTAGATACAAAGAGGTCTTACTCCACAATACAATTTTTAAATCTGAGTTTTCCGCGTGTTTACGCAATGCTCAATAATCGCTGACAAGGGTGTTTTTCAATATACCCACCCGAAAGCTCAAGATTTTGATATTTGTATTGCGAAAGTAACTGCCTCCTTCGCTTTATCTCTACGGTTTTGGACCTTTCCGGTCTGACAGGAAACCTTCCAAAAAGTAACTCTATGTGTCAAGTGATGTGGCTCCTTGCCAGTTCAGAGGTCCTTTCGGACCTGGCGCAGGGGCGCACTGGCTGTTTTGTCGCCCTGTTGACATGCTAGGGGCCCTCCGACCTACCCAGGGTCCCCCCAGTTTAGCTAGGAGCTCCATCTGTATGTTCGAGGGCCTTCGACCATGGCCCAGAAAGACCGTTTCTACCATCTCTCGGACTTCCCCAGGACCCTCCGATCTTGCCCAGCGACCTTCTGATGGACTGCGCTGGCACCTTTGTGCCCTGTCGACATGCGACCTGCCTGGGACCCTCCTGCTGACTAGGGGCCAATTATGCATGTTCAGGGCTTTTCTCACCCGCCCAGGGGCCCTTTTGGTCTATCAGGGAGCCCCTCCAATCTGAATCTGTACAGGGCAACTAAAACTTTTCAGGACCCATCTGGTCTGTCCAGGAGCTCTCCAGCTTTCTAAGGGGCCATTCTAATCTGGCGAGGGACTGCGCTTGCTGCTTTGTCACCTTGCCGACATGCTCAGAGGGAACTCTGACCTGCCCAGGGGCCCCTCTGTGCTGGCAAGGGTTCCATTCGACGTGTTCAGTGGGCCCTCTGACCTGATCAGGGCCCCTTTTGGTCTGGTCAAGGTCCCTCTGACCTGCACAAGGGCCCTTTCAACTTGCCAGGGGCCTCTGGTCTGTCGCAGAGGGCCCTCCAAGCTGCTAAGGAGCCCTTTAGACCTGGTAAGGGATGCGCTGGCGCTTTACTCGCCTGCGACATGCTCAGAGGCCCTCCGACCTGCTCAGGGGGCCCTCTGTGCTGGATAGGACGCATTTGAACGTGTCAGGGGCACTTACCCAATAAGGGGCCCTTTCGGTCTGGCCAGGGGCCCCTCTGACATGCACAAGGCTCTTTTGAACGCCTAAGGGGCCCTCTGGTTTTTCAGAGAGGGCCCTGGAGGCGCTAGAGGCTTTCTGTAGTGCTCTACTTTCTCAAGATCACGCTTCGCGTGGCCTTTTCGGCAAGTTGCGCGCGCGCGCGCCGAAAAGGGCCCGCCGAGCCTCGAAAAGGGCCCTTTGAGGGCTCAGGGAGGATCCTAGGATCCCTAGGATCCCCCTTGGATACGCGCCTGGTTTCCAACAATTCTTGAACAATGTTGATGCAAATTTCACAGGAAATGTATAATTGTTGTACACTCAGCCACTACAAATTTCAGAAGAAGGGTGTGCGTCATGCGTAAAAAGTTATTCATGAAAACCTCAGAGGGAGGGGCCTGTCAATCGAGGGTTAAAGCTCTGAAGACGATGAAGTCTGTGAGTTTCTGACGTCAGCGCAAAGTTGTCCTTATAATGTCAGCATTTCTGGCAGTTTCTTGCCGGTGGCTTGTTTTAGGAATTAGATCTGGTATCAGTGAAAACTTGAACAGCATAGGGAATTTCCATTGGATGAGATGCTAGCATTTAAATAAACAATATTGTACCGTCTGTCTGCATTTCCGCAACATTTTTGCTTGCTGAGCTTTGCTGGGCTTTTTAAGGATAGTTAGCTTCTTAGTTTGCAGACATGTTTCTTGGCTTGGGATTATCGATTAAACACATTTCGGATTTCTTCGATAAACGTCTTTCAGTGTTGTGCTTTTAAACAGTGAAGAAAATACCATTCCACAGAACATCTGAATATTTTCACATTTGGTTTAGGGAAATATATCTGTTCTGAGAGTCACGCAATTTAAATGCTCATAATTTTTCAAGGCCTATACCACAATATAAACAAATCGTGCATTTATTGGCTACAAATCACAATTCGCTACGTTAGCGATTTAGATAATACTGTTTATAAATGAGATAATTGTGTTTGCGATCATGATGAAATTAGAATAGATTGTGATAATCAATGTTATGAAAATATTGAATTTGCATATAAGCTATGGCCGGAACTACAAAATTGAGCTTTCGCTTTACAACGTCTTCAAGATACAATCTTGAAGATGTTGTAAAAACGAAAGTTCGATTCAGCAATTTTGGCCTTTGTTTATTGATGATATTATACAAATATTGTTATGTTATTGATCATCCCAATTTATATTAGATAATACTGTCCCATGATGTTTCTTATGATAATTACGTGCAAGCGCGAAGCGCTCGCTAGTTCTCACTGAATACTAGATTTTGCATCACGTGTGAGAAATATATGTATATAAGTGGTCAACCAGACCCAACCGACCATAACGCTTTTGAGGAGTTTATATCTTTTGAATCCCTAACCGAATGTCTTCGCCATCTGATAACCCCATCCAATCAATTATATGTTATTGACATGTTTTGTCTCGCGTGAGGGGTCAGCATGGCACTTGGCAAGTGCCGTGTCAGGGGTGTCAGAAAATGCTATCCTGCTCAAGCTGAGAAACGGCTGGACCAATTAAGCTGAAATTGTGTGTGGCAACTGGCAATATCGCGCAAGTCAAACTCTGCTTCATACTGCACGTGCGCACGTGCACACTCCTGTTCCGTAACACAGAAGCGGCTGAAACGATTAAGCTGAAATTTGGTGTTTGGTTTAGGACTCTTTTCCAGAAACCCCCGATTATCTCGGAAACTATGAAAGCTAGGAGCAAACAATTAGAGAGGCAATCGATAGCTATTAAAATTTGCAATCGCACCTAGGTCCTCAAATTGAGCTCAGATCAAATAGTTTAGGGCTCCAGAGGTCATGAAAGGTCAAAATACTGTTTTTAGCAAAACAGTTTTTCGTGAATAGCATGTCACCTAAGAAAGAATAGAGAAAGCCATTTGACGCCATCGTGTTTTGTCTCATTGAATGCGCTTTTGAAAATATATACGGTTGACCTGGTAAGGTCAACTTCAAATTTGACTCGGTCAAGTCAATTTGGTGACCCAGGTAGGCGGCATATGGGGCAACGCTGGCCAGACGAGACGAACACATTGGTGTTAACTAATCGTCTCTATCTCTTTTCTATCAAGAGTTATTAAGCAAATGCAATTGCTGATGACTCAGATGACCTCAGATTGACCTTGGTAGAAATCACTAAGCAAACAATTGCACCTGGACCATTTAGAATGAGCTAAAATAGCATGATTCTGAAGAATTAAGCCTATCCAATGCATGTTTTCTGAAAGGGAAGCATTTGCTTATTTCGCCATTCACTATAATGGGGAGGTCAGGAAAATTGACCTGACCTTTGTCCACCGATACGAAAAATCCGAGATAAACGAATTTGTAGGTACTGATATTCTTATGAAATCCTGCAGGTTTCAAACTTTCGAAAAAGGACTGTGGCTTTGGCACGAACGCAAACGATTTGAAGGTGAGGTCCACTTGACATGGCTTGTGACCTGACCTGAGACAGACCTCAAGTCAAAACTTTTCCAAAGTGTGTGTAATTGATGCCCAAACAAGTGTACAAAATTTGGCGGCGCTGTGCGCCGCCGTTTTTCCGCTACTCCTGAAAAACCTGAGGGGGGGGGGAATCAACCCCCCAGCAGTGCGCAGGTTAAGATCATAACACTGGAAATGTCACACAAGTCAAACCTTGGGTCAAACTCCACGTGCGCATTGTACACACCCCTGTTCCGTAACTCAGAAACGGCTGGATAGGTTAACCCTATTTCCTGTGGGCGGCCAGAATTACGTTAACCTGCGGCGGGGCAGATTCTGCCCCCCCCCCCAGAGCGCAAAAAGGCTAATAATAAAAGGCATAAAAGGCAATAAATTGAGTTTATATACAGACGGATTTCCTTGTTATCAGGCTTGTACGGGCTCGCTCGTCGTTCGCGATTAAAGGGCCTTACTGGCAATATGGTGTCTAGCATATGAACAGCATGTGTGTTATCACAGTAACGCCAGTGAACGTCCGATTAAGGCGCCTTACTGGCAATATGGTGTCTAGATATGACAGCATGTGGTGATAACACAGTAACCCAGTTGAACGTCCGATAAGGCGCCTTACTGGCAATATGGTGTCTAATTATGACAGCATGTGGTGATATCAACAGTAACCCAGTGAACGTCGATTTAAGGCGCCTTACTGGCAATTATGGTGTCTAGATATGACAGTAACAATGTGGTGATACACAGTAACCAGTGAACGTCCGATTAAGGCGCGCTTACTGGCAATATGGTGTCCTAGATATGAACAGCATGTGGTTGATATCACAGTACCCAGTGAACGTCCGATTAAGGGCGCCTCTGGCAAATTGGGTGGTCTAGGATATGACAGCATGTGGTGATATCACAGTAAAAAAAAAAAAGCCAGTGAACGTCGATTAAGGCGCCTTACAGGGGGTGGCAAATATGGTGTCTAGATTATGACAGCATGTGGTGATATCACAGTAACCCAGTGAACGTCCGATTAAGGCGCCTTAACTGGCAATATGGTGTTCTAAGATATGACAGCCATGTGGGTGATATCACAGTAACCCAGTGAAGCGTCCCGATTAAGGCGCCTTACTGGCAATATGTTGTCTAGATATGACAAGCATGTGGGTTGATATCAACAGTAACCCAGTGAACGTCGATTAAGGCGCCTTACTGCAATATGGTGTCTAGATATGAAGCATGTTGGTGATAATCATACAGTAACCCAGTGGAACGTACCCGATTAAGGCGCCTTTACTGGCAATATGGTGTCTAGAATATGACAGCATGTGGTGATATCACAAGTAACCAGTGAACGTCAGATTAAGCGCCTACTGGCAATAAATTGAGTTTATATACAGACGGATTTCCTTGTTATCAGGCTTGTACGGGCTCGCTCGTCCTTCGCCGATTAAGGCGCCTTACTGGCAATATGGTGTCTAGATATGACAGCATGTGGTGATATCACAGTAACCCAGTGGAACGTCAGAGCTTCAAAATATTAATAGTAATCAAAGGGCATTTTGATAATCGGTTAAATTGTTTGGTCTCTTAAACCATTGTTAAAAAATCGACGATTCACATAAATGTTATCAAATCATCACTTTGATTAGATCTCCTTTCTCTGGTCGCACCCCTTAAAAAACATTGCCTATTGAAGACAAAATATTCCCTAATGAATGAAGCAAGTTAATGACAAATACAATCAAACAATTTGTGATCTATTTAAAACGCAACACATGAACTTGACACCGCAATCAAACTAGCTACCACTCCCTTACAGCACCCCCGTGTAACAGATGACGCCCGCCTCCCGTCCCGCTTCACCCGCCTTCTACCTCTTCTCACCTTCTACCTCTTCTACCACCTTCCCACCTTCTACACCCTCCCCGTGAACGTATAACATGTGACCCTCATCCCCCGTCACGCTGCATCCACCTACTACCTCCCCCCGTGCACGCGCCAGGTCATGACCTCACCCCTCGGTGCGCCGCCCGCCGTCCTTGAACTTGAAGCGCCGCGCTCGGGCGCGTCGGCCGCCCGCCGACGGCTCAGCTGCTGCGCGACGGGTTCAGTGTTGCTCTGGACGTTGCCGCGTGAGGTTGTCGTGACAGCGCTCCAGGTGCTCACCGCCCGCGACCGACCGCCGCCCGGCCCGGACAGACAACAGGTGGGTCATTTGCGCGGGGTTTGTTGGTTTGGGTTTGTGAATGGAGTTGTGCCATTGGTTACGAGGTATTTGGGACATAGATAGGTTTGTTTGGGCTTGGGAAAGTAGTTATGCCATTGGTTTTACGAGGTATTTGGGACATCAATATTCGGTTGTCGGACTTGGAGAGGGTGGTGACGGGTTGCTTTTGTAGTCTGTGAAGAGTATGTTGGTGGGAAAGATAGAGGATACTCTGATCACTGATGCACAGAGAGCAGGAGACCTTTTATCCTGTTATTTGTGGTATTCTGTTATATGTGTCGAATGTTATGCAAGTATGGCAAAAGTAATTTCAATTTCATTTCAATTAGAAGCGCGCAAAATTTGCTCCCTAATATAGTTTTAACCGCAAACGTGATGTAATTACCAATTTAGTTCGATGTATTTATTCCAATGGAATTGTATTTGCAGAGTTCTTACAGAAGTGCGAAAATGAGGTCAGTGCCCAGTGGCATCTCGTTGTAAATACAGTGTAGGTATATTTGAGTAGATAATCACCTTTGGATAAACATGGATAGCTTTGCAAAGCTGTTGAGTGTTTGAAAAAGGAACATTCAAATAGTATTACCGATGTTTTTTAATGTACATAACTTTGTCCCTTATATCGTACAAAAAATGAGAAAATACCTTTTGTGAGCTTTTATCTACCGCTTAATGTTTTCTACGATGCCAAACAAATACAAATGAAACATGTTGTAGTATAATTTAAGTATAAACATTACACTTGTAATTGATAAAGTTATGTGAACGAAAATTTACCAATTTCAACCAAATACACTATGTATTTTGATAATGACCTGTAGTCGAAATAATTAATAACTATCAATCATTTGTGAACTTTGTGCGTTTTACATTGTAAGGAGGCCATCACCAAGACATATATTCATATTCAAAATTCATTCTACATTGTTTTAATTATTTATAATCCCGATGACATCGCTCCTTTGAAGATTATCGTCGTTACAACATTGTATTCGCATGTGTTAACGAGAGTCCTTAGGTTTCGATTGATTACCTAGATTCCAAAATCGGCGTCGGAGACTGGGAGGACGTGTGACACGTCCCCCAACAATTTCAGATTTTAATATTACGTCTTCAGGCGTTGCATGGAAAGAATCAGGGGGAACGGGGACAGGTCCTCTAATAATTGCAGATTTTATCATTACTCCTATGGGCGTCACTTGGAAAGAATCGACTTCAAAATGCCTCCGTACTGCCAACTTTCAAAAGGTGGCGACGCCGTTGTTTAAAAGCAATTGAACTTGTCTTAAATTGGCTTTTTGGCCGATACAGTGATCTAGTTCTCATACAGGCGCTGTCTGTTAATGATTGCCGTCAGTCATGCCTTCAGAGGCACATCACAAATGTGTATTGACCACTAGTTTGTTCGTTTGTTTTTGTTTTTGCTAAGACCGTGGCACATTAGCAAGCAACCATGCCTTCTCCACGGCAATCATGGAGAAGACAGAAGTGCCTTCTTCCTCAGCCCAGAGACGTACACAACCTTACATAAACAATAGTACAAAAAACAAAAACAGAATACAACAATTCGTGGCACTTACTGCTAAGAAATTAGAGAAATGGAGCAAATTCAATATTTAGACGTGTACAAATCCTCCTAGTTACATTTTACAACCCCATTCATCATGTTATCTCATAATCGATCAAAATAAAGCATTTTCACTATTTCAAGCGAGCAGCAAAACATTTGTTACGCCAATCGGTTCAGACCAAAGCATTTGCACCATTTGCAGCAAACCTCATCTTCCTCCCACTGCACAGGTAACCCCTCCCACTTCCTGGAGACTATAAGCTGCGCTCCGCTCCGTTAATCCCCTCCATCATCTGAGGACGAGCGCCTGCCATCCAGTCGTAATCCGTTCCAGGTTGTTAGCCGGGTGTGACGTCTATCTGACGGCGCGGGCGTTCCGCCGCTCTGAATAGCATCGCCGGCCGATGTGTTGCTCTTTCAAGGCCGCTGGTGTGAGCGACCTCATGATGAGGTTTGACCGGGGTGGAGGGGGAGGGGGGGCGACGGTGGGGTCATTGACACCCAGCGAGGTGCGGTCGAGGTGTTAGGTGTGCTGGAGGTATTGTCGGGATGGCTTTGTGGAAGCTCTGTTAGGGGACTGGTGACGAGTCTTGCTGTGTTCGTGGGAGGTCACATATGGTGAAGGGTTGGTCCAATTTGCGCATGTGCTGCTCGAGAGGGAAGCGGTGGAAGAAGTTTTAGAGATTTAACTACGGTGGATGTTGATTTGAACCATAACTCTAAAAGTCGTCAGGGTGTTTCCGGTTAGAAGCGTGTTGGTAGATAGTTTGTAAATGTGAGAAGTCGATATTGCACAAGAGACGTTCTAATTTAGCATAGCTGTTATGCACGGGGGAAGATCCAAAAGTAAAACTACAGGGGTGAAAATACGTACTATTGTGAAATACGATTATGCATATTGACATCAATGGCTTGGTTTTACACTCATGCAATGATGCATTACCACAGGTCCTTCGAACGCATTCCTTCGTCGCTCTTTAGATAGATCCTATGAGCCCGCCTGCCACGCACAAAACCCGTAAGCGACGCGCTGAGATGCCAAGTGATGCAAAAAGACATTTCCCAACACACCGCAACGGGCAAAACAGCGATGCCTGAAACAAACCTAATGCATGTAAAACACTCCTGCCAGCCAATATCTTTCGCAAGACGTCTATCTCAGTGTGTCAATCGCTGCGTTTTTATCGGACAGAAGAACGCATCATTGTTTGGGCTATATTTGACTGCTGATTGATAGCCTATATCGGAGATGTGACTAAGCAATGGAAGGACTAAGCTAGCTCTATAGTAGTGCTGCATTATTTCAGGGAACCGAACCGATCGTTACTTGTGTTACCGTTACCCTCGGAAGATATACACTTCAGAGGTAGGTGGAAAGCATCGCCATTTGCTAAGCGATAACAACACTTGCGCTGGAAAGAACTCGGCGCAAAATACGTCGTTACAGAAAATACCTGCCTGACTGCCCGACCTTTCCTACGCTCTCAGCTCTCGCAAATAATCCTTTACTACAAATAAGCCATCAGCCTCCTTGACTATGCATCAGCCCGTTTCCTTTTCAAACATTGCTCGAAACCTAACCAAAACTAACCCTCACATCTGTACATCACGCTTCTGATACAAACCCTCTCGTCTCTTGACGTCATTCGGTTGTCTTTTGCCGTCACCGTTTCACTTCACATCTCGCCGTGACTCCGTTGTGCTCAGCGGCGCGTACTGGCCGGTCCCACCACGGTCACGCTCATACCTCCTCCACCGTGACCGTGACCGTGACCGTGACCCCTGCTATGTGGTTTCTCCCCCGTGCACCTCAGCCAGTGGCGTGGCGGCGCCGCGTGGTGTGGTGGCCACGTCCCCCGGCGGTTCTGGCCCGGCAGAGCGTGTCATTTCCAGCGGCTGAGTGCCGGCTGCTCCTCGGATAATTCGTCGGCGATTCTGTCTTGGTAGGGATAATTCGTCGGCGATTCTGTCTTGTTAGACGGGGCTCACACGCACGTATGGTGGGTGTGATTGTGGATGAGTCGCTTTGGTGTGGTGGTGTCGTCTTGCGCTTGAGGGATAGGTAACCTAGCTATCTCTCAAGCGTACTGTGTCTTGACACCCGTGTCTTGTGTGACACTGTGCACAGAACAAGACACCTGTGTCTTGTTCTATGGACATATATAGAGATTGCTCATCTTCGCCAGTAACGTCGCACCGCTGAGGGCGTCTCATGCCTGGTACAGGCGCTGAATCTCCTGTACGGCCTTGGGCTGAATGCGCATTATGACGCTGGCATTGCTGAAAGCTCCATGCCTAATGTATGACTGCATGCGTTGTATGACCGTATGACCCCTTATGCAAAATTTAAATTGCCATGCCTTGTGGCTCGTTCATGGTTAAAAGACGTACTCTATCCTTGTGGAACTGGATAGTTTGAGTTACACCATGGCTTTACCATTGACCAGGTCCAGGCTGTCAGGCAGGGGTGTAGGTTTCTATTCAGCTGAGGGCAGGGGCGGAACTTTATATCTCTTGGGGAGGGCCCGAGCCCCCCAATGATTTACAATTTTAACATTAGGCCTATGGCGCTGCATAGTAAGAATGGAGTTAAAATCTATCAAATTAACATTAGCCCCTCCCCCCGACCGATTTCATAAACTTCCATCACTGGTTGAGGGCTTCAGCCCTCCCTCAACTGCGGCTTCAGCCCCTCTCAGGTTTGACGAGGGAGTGCAGGTCAAATCCGGGAGAAATGTTAATTTTGTGGATTTTGATGGAACTTTAAAGGGAAATAATCACATTTGTTAGCAACCATTTATTATGCCCGATATGGTACAACAATGATTCAATTAAAATTTAAGAATTAAATCGAATTATTTCCTTGTTCAATGTTGTAAGTTCTTTTACAAATGAAAAGCAAGTACGTCTACTTCTTTCGAAACTCAAGGGCAGTGTTTTCCCATCGCTATTTCAAGCGCGCCATATCTGGCGCCGATGTTTCAGATTTGGTTTCTACACTGGACAATGTCTCTGAAACAAATCGCCGACACTAAATAGGCCGTCGTGGGTGGCCAAGTTGAGCTTTCGATTTAATTGCCAGTGTTGTATTGCTTGCCGATTATTATTATTATTATTATTTTTTTTTTTGGGGGGGGGGTATTTTTTATCGTGATGATATAAACCATAGTGTTGTATACAGCCAGATAAAAATTTCTACAAAACTTGAAATGTATGAAAAATGTATGAAAAGATTTAAAAAAAGTACAACTAGGCCGCCATAGGTGGCCAAAGTTAACTGCTAATTTGGTTTCCATGTACATTCATTGGCTATCAAATGTATAAGATCGACGGTCATATTATCGAAACAAGCAGGATTCAAAATATATTTTCCATTCCTTTGCGTATGAAAACAATACGAAAAAAGCCCAGTTTGATGAGATCCAAAAGTACTAGCTAACAGTTTGCAAGTGCCGGTCATTGAAGTGTGGTATGCTTATCAACTTTAACTTTAAATAGATTTCGGTAGGATTATTTTTATGCAAAATGCGATGAATTAACAATATATTTTTCTCTTGTCTATCGATTTCAAGTCATAACTCCATTTATGTGGGAAAAGTAATTATTTCCCTTAAAATATATTTTCAGCTGAGCCTCAATTTGTCTGGAAAAGCTACGCTCCTGCTGTCAGGTCTTTCAATTACATAAGATTTACTAAGCACCACGCCAGTAGCCGGGGTGTTTTACCATACCTGGAGCTACACTCCCTCGCCCCTATCGACCCTAGTGTCGTGTTCCATCGACCTCCAGCGTGGCCGGTGTCAGGGCGGAGTGTGGGACAGAAGCACTTCTCTCATTATCACATACAGAGAGCACATGCCAAGACTGTCCTACCTTCGGACGCGTCACGGGAATCCTCACCGTGGCGCAACACCGGCGGCACCTCAGCTGACGGCCGGGTATTTCGGGAGCAGCCTCACCGACAGAGCAGCACGCACGCGAGCGCTGTGCTGGGGAGATATTCGGAATACACATCTCGGCCCGCTCGGACGTCTCTTGGATCGCTCTCCGACAGGAGTGCCCGTCGCTTGGTCGATGCCCGAGGACGAATGGGTGGGGACAATGCGTGGGAAGCCAGCCAACGTCGACCAGGCTGTTGTACGAGGCCGGTTGTGCCGTACGCCAGTCACTGCAGGCCAGTCACTGTTTTCGGAATGCGTTTTCGTTTTCGGAATGCGTTTTCGTTTTCGGAATGCGTTTTCGTTTTCATTTTCATTTTTCATTTATTCCTTCATATCGCCAACAGGCACTATGCCCACTTATAGACGAAGTCAATAAGAAGTTTTCGGAATGCGTTTTCGTTTTCGGAATGCGTTTTCGTTTTCGGAATGCGTTTTCGTTTTCATTTTGCGTTTTCGGAAAGCGTTGTCAGCAGCTTGGCTAAGGGGCGGTCTAAGCTTGGTAGTTAGTGGCTTGGATAAGAGGCTGACTAGGATGTTCAGTGTTTTTTAAGGGTGTGTCGTTAGTGCTAGTTGCTTTAGTCTTGTCGATCTCTGGCATAGGATTGCGTTATTTTAACAATTGCGTCATTGCTAACCTTCCTTGTGGCTTTGCGTACTTGGATTCGAAAATGTTTTCAGCTATATTGTAATGGTTTGTTTTATTATGATTTGCACACTTGCGGCTGAAATGTTGTATGATAATAGTAACTTGCTGTCGTATGACGATCGGGACGCATGCGTCATACGGTGGGTTACCTCACAAACCTAGGGTTAAATAGCACGAGGCTATGGAAACGGGGTTAACGAGTAGTGCTTGTCAGCTGTTCCGCACGGGAAAGTGGTACTATGACAGCAGTAGGTATGAACCTTGCAAGGGTATTTGCCACCTCTGTCAAATGCCGCACGAAGGGATGGTGGTTATTGGATTATATTTGTCCGGTGCTTTTACTTAATCAACTTTTCCATTTTGTATCGAATGCAGTCACTAACTATGATTTTGTAGGACTTATTTCCTTTGATCACCCGGACTAATTATCCCTTCCGATTGTGCTTAATGGCCCAGGGGCGGAAACTTTATATCTCCTGGGGGTGCCCGAGCCCCGCCCTGGTGCTGAGTTGGGCCCCCCAATAGTGCTCTGAGCCCCCCAAGTTCTGGCGAAGAATTTTCGAATTTTTTGCGTTTTCCTTCATATGTTGTTCCACATGATATGGATCTTCCGCATTTTGGCCTGGTCGAAAATTATCATGTGGAAGCCTAACTTTGGTAGCAATGATTGTTGTCTGCTATTTTTG
>VOPJ01014275.1:0-25254 GCA_014673585.1 Semibalanus balanoides
GGATCCGCGCCTGCTGATGAACGTTTGACGAAATCATCAGCATGTGAAAGTCAGGATAAAAAATTCCTATGCAATTTGGTGTAGGGCTTTGAACAATGACATGCGAAGATCAGGCAGAGCAGTAGAGCAGGTTCGTTAGATGTTCAGTCGAGCCACTAGAAATGGCTTTGCTCTGGGTTGCTATGTCATTAAGAGCGACCATTGGCCACCATGCTTCCCTGAATCTTCTGGGCTATTGAGTCTGCAGTGCATTGTCAAAGGAATTGCACCAGTCTCACCAAGACACTCACCATAATAAGCGATCGATAGCAAGTGGGCGGTCCTGGATACATAGAACAACGCATCAATGGAAATTGGAAACCATAGCGACTCGCAGCCGTCTTTGGAAACGGAGTCTATAAGCGGCATCATGTAATACAGTTGATGGTGCGTATGTGCAGAGTGTTTCCAGTAGAAAGTGGCATATACTACAGCGTTCGTACCTTTCCGTTTCCGATATAATGCTAAAAATATAGGTTTAGCTGAAACTTCACATATGTAACCTTAATGGAATCTTAACCTAACACGGGAACCCCCGCATTTAAAAAAAAAAAATAGTCCGAATGTTTTGTATGGATGGCTTTCCGAGGTCAGGACCCGCGCTAAGCAGAGCCTGTTGCGCTGGTCCTGACCTCACCGTTATGTATATTCAATATTGCATTGCCGCTAGGGAGGCGAATTGTAACCTTTTCTTGGCACCCAATATATCTATTATCTACCAACATCGCGATGATGTCACTCCCTGCTGCTTCGTCTCAGCAACAGACGGCGCCGAGTGTCTAAAAAAACAAAACAGTTACTGGTAGAGAAGCTCATATCCCCAATCCCACATCACTGTATTTCAGTGTGGGGTACATACTACATACCGGTCACCTTATATAAAACGTATTACTTCGAGGCCTGTAATGTCACGCACCTTCGGTGCCGTGACCTGAAAACCACTAAAAGGGAGTATACCTACTGTTTTGGAATATAAAAAAAAACATTGGTATTACGTTAAGAAGCTATTGATTTGATTCTTGGATAATATAAAATTCGCAACTGCAGCCCCTTTTGTTGAATTTTGAGTTATTTTTTTTTTTTTTTTCGATATCGATAAAACGATCGCGACTATACGCAGAGGAAATACATGTGTAAAACAGTGCACCTAAGACGAGTCTACATGACATATTTTTTGCTTCTAGCAAGTTCCTGAATTATTTGTAATATTCCAGCAACTAGGGTGAATCGGATACAATTAAGTAGTGGTTTAATTCAGAAAATTATGTTCTATAGACTAGTGTCAATAACCCCAGATAAGCGATAAAAGTAAGCACACTGCCTTTAATTAGTGAGACACCAATTCATGTGCGATTGGGTAAGGGTGTGTCTGAGTGTATTGTAATGACGCTAGACTGGAAGAGCCATGCCATGTGGATTGTGGAAGTCCTAAGAAATAAATGATGATGATGATGATGATGTATGGTGAAAAATATATGACTTTGACTTTTAATATGATAACAAATAATCAATATTCACGCTGGCAGACAAGACAACTAATTACAATAATATGAAAGTACCACCATTTCGTGCAGCAGGCTCAGCAAACGGCGATGACGGCACTCGGAGTTGGTGGCACATAGGAACGGAGGTATGTGAAAGAGACAGCAGCCTGAGGTAGGCAGAAGGTGACAGCAGCCTGCGGCAGACAATAACGGGAAGGTGGACAGCAGCCTGAGAGAAACGGGAATGACACAGCCTGAGAAGCGATGGGAAGGTAACAGCAGCCTGATGAAGCAATGACGGGAGGTGAACAGCCTAGGCAGCAATACGGAAGGTACAGCAGCGCTGATTGAAGCAAATACGGAAAGGAGACAGGACCTGAGCAGGCAATAGCAGGAAGTGACCAGCCTGAGGCAGCAGTATACAAAGGGTGACAGCCAGCCTGAGGCATCAAATACGGGAAGGAGACACAGCCTGAGGCAGCAATACAGGAAAGGGACAGCAAGGCGCCTGCAGCTAATAACGGAAAGGAGACAGCAGGCGCCTGCAGCAATAAGCGGAAGTGTGACAGAGCCTGAGGAATGGCAAATAAGGGAAGAGAGAACAGCAGCTTGAGGCCAGACGGGAAGGTGACAGCAAGGCCTGAGAGGCAAGCAATAGGGAAGGAGACAGCAGCCTGAGGCAGCAATACGGGAAGGAGAGCCACGCAGCCGCCTCTGCAGCATACGGGGAAGGTGACAGAGCCTGAGGAGCATAACGGGAATGGTGAACGCAGCCTGAGGCAGCAATAGGGAAAGGTGACAGCAGCCTGAGGCAGCATATACGTGGAAGATGTGACATAGCAGCCTGAGGCAGGCAATACAGTGAAGGAGACAATCAGCCTGAGGCAGCAATACTGGAAGGTGACACAGCCCTGAGGCAGCAAATGACAGGAAGGAGACAGGCAACCTGAGGCAGCATACAGGAAGGTGACAGCAGCCTGGGCATAGCAATACAGGAAGGAGACTAGCAGCCTGAGGCAGCAATACAGGAAGGTGACAGCAGCCTGAGGCAGCAATACAGGAAGGAGACAGCAGTCTGAGGCAGCAATACGGGAAGGAGACAGCAGCCTGAGGCAGCAATACGGGATAGGTGACAGCAGCCTGAAGGAAGCAATTACGGGAAGGAGACAGCAGGCCTGAGGGCAGCAATACTAGGAAGGAGACAGCAGTCTGAAGGAAGCATATAGGGAAGGAGACAGCAGCCTGAGGGAAGCAATACGAGGAAGGAGACAGCATGCCTGAGGCAGCAATACAGGGAAGTGAGCAGCAAGCCTGAGGCAGCGATCAGGAAGGAGATCAGCAAAGCCTGAGTCAGAATACGGAGAAGGAAGACAGCAGCCTGAGGCAGCATACGGGTAAGGAGACATGCAGCTGAGACCAAAGCAATACGGAAGGTGAGCAGCAAGCCTGAGGCAGGAAAATAACAGGAAAGGTGACATGCAGCGCTGAGGCAGGCCATTACAGGAAGGAGACAGGCAGCCTTAGCAGCATACAGGAAGGAGACATGCAGCTCTGAGGCAGCAATACGGGAAGGTGACAGGCAGCCTGAGGCAGCATACAGGAAGGTGACCAGCAGCCTGAGGCAGCCAATACGGAAGGAGACAGCAGTCCTGAGCAGCAAATAACGGGACGGAGAACAGCAGGCGCGCTGCATCAATACGGAAGGTGACAGCAGCCTGAGGCAGCAATACGGGAAGGTGACAGCAGCCTGAGGCAGCAATACAGGAAGGAGACATCAGCCTGAGGCAGCAATACTGGAAGGTGACAGCAGCCTGAGGCAGCAATACAGAAAGGAGACAGCAACCTGAGGCAGCAATACAGGAAGGTGACAGCAGCCTGAGGCAGCAATACAGGAAGGAGACAGCAGCCTGAGGGAAAGTCAATACGGGAAGGAGACAGCAGCCTGAGGAAGCAATAAACGGGAAGGAGACAGCAGCCTGAAGACAAGCAATACGGGAGAGGTGACAGGCAGCCTGAGGCAGCAATACATGGAAGGAGACAGCAGCCCTGGAGGCAGCAATACAGGAAGGTGACAGCAGCTCTGAGGCAAGCAATAACCAGGAAGGAGACAGCAGCCGTGAGCAGCAATACAGGAAGGTGACAGCAGCCTGAGGCAGCAATACAGGAAGGAGACAGGCGCCTGAAGGCAAGCAATAGCAGGAAGGTGACAGCAGCCTGAGGCAGCAAATACAGGAAGGAGACAGCAGCCTGAGGCAGCAATACAGGAAGGAGACAGCAGCCTGAGGCAGCAATACGGGAAGGAGACAGCAGGCGCCTGCAGCAATACGGGAAGGAGACAGCAGGCGCCCACAGCAATTCAGGAACGCGCCTGAGACAGTCAGACACTCAGACATGTCACCCGATCCCACTCAAATCCCACAACAGACTCACCGCTATACTATCAAATAACATCTCCAGGATTCCCCTATCGAATACAAACAAGGAACTCTCCTACCACTTCACACCCCAAGCACACACCAATATAACTGCCACTATTGCAAAGTCGTTGTTCTTTAGAGGCGAGATTAACACAGGAGATCGGCGAATAGTCGCCCGTATTAACTGACGCCTTTTACCGGTCGGCGAGGCGAGCGCTGAATCATGTTGAAAGTATTTCGCTATTTTTTGGGCTCAGGTCTATGTTGAGGTCACCAGAGATCACTGGCACTAACGGATCCATGGGGGGGGGGTCATCAGGGGCAAATGCCCCCTCATAACGCCTGAAATCGGCGCAAATTTAAACATTTCCAGATGTAGAAGAAGCTGGAGACCTACGCAACTTTTACTGAAGAAAGGTTATTTAACCAGCGCGGCGTAGGGGTCTCTCGCCGAACGCGCGGCGTAGGGGGGTGGGTAAATATTACCCCCCTCTTATCTTCCGAACCAATAACCGCAGCGAGACGCGCAAGGCGCGATTCGAAAGCTCTCTCAATGAAACGAATCGAGATGCATACCCCGAAAATTTTTCAAATTAGGTCAAAAATGTAAGATCACGGTCAGGTCATGATGGAAAGAAGTTTCGAAGTTAATTTGAGTTAATGGTTTTCATACTTATCAATTAAAAATCGCTTTGGATTAAGAACTGTCAAATGGCACATTAAAGCTCATCAAAGGTGTAATACACTCTATTGCATTAAGGTAAAGTGAGAATTGCATGCAAATGTCCATAGGTCAGGTCAGGTGCAACAAAATAGGTCACTGTAACAAAGATGTCAAATCAAAGCTTTGTGAACACATGTTTTTAGGGGTCATTTTGCACGTAAGAAAATCGATAGAACAGTCATTTTTACAACTTTACCGCCTCAAGGTCAAGATTCAGGGTCATCTAAAGGTCAACTGAAAACTGACTAATAATGAATAACAAATGCATGTTTCTAGTTAGTTTTGTCTCATAAACACAAAAATGACATTTATTATATCTGTATGCAGCGTCAAAAAAATCAAAAAAACGTTATTTGTAAAAAATGAACGTTTCATTACCCTACATTATGCTTGACGGAGAGGGCCAACCATCAGTCCACTGAAAACGAAGCTATGTACTTTGGGAAATTTTGATCTGGTATATTTCATGATACACTCTGGTTACTCCCATATACATATTCGGTTTTTTAGAAATAACGGGGCCTTTTTGAAATTTTCAATTTTTGGGAAAAAATTTCTGAAAAAATCCGTTTTTGGATTTTTTGGGGTCAAATAAACCAAGAATTTTGGAAATCTGAAAAATTTGCACCACTCGTTGTTAAGTCAGAATTCAATTTTCCATTTCTTATGTCAATATTTTGTCGTGTTTCTGCAGACTCTCTCGCCTTCCAAGACGCTATTGTTATTCTAACGATGCAATCAAAACATTTAATCGTTATTCATACTACCAAAATGGGCATGACAATGAAAACGTGCATCAAACGTCATTATCTCCCAATGCGTTCTCAAACTTTTTTCGAATGATTTTTTTTTAGGTAAAGAAACGGTCAAAATTGGATGCCTTAATAAGGTACTGAAACTTTGACGTCGTTATCTGTTAAGCGGTTTTCAAGTTTATTGCGGGAAATACGGGGAGGGGGGGTAATATTTACCCCCCCTACGCCGCGCGGGTTAAAACGTCTAGCAATGCATGAGGGAGCGAAATCCGATGAGTTTGTTCAATTTTGATGAACATCTTCGGGGTGATGCCCCCCATGGCGTCAAAAACTAAATCCTAGATTCGCCAGTGATCACTGGACATCAAAAGTGAAAATTGCCTACTTTAAGACTATGCTCCCTAGATTCTTAAATATATCAGCAACAACGATCGCTAGGAACAAAATACAAAGGCAATCGAAAACTCTTTAAAAAAAAAAAAATACAATCGCCATAAGCGTCCTCAAATTCTAGCTCAGGTCAACAGATTAGCTTCCATAGGTCATTCAAGGTCAAAAAGGTTATTTTCCGAAACTTTTTTTTCGCAAATAATCTGTTACCTATAAAGACAGTTTGGACGCCAGAATGTTTGTCTCGTCAAGGCACTTTGAACACAATTCATGATGACCAGGTTAGGTCAAATTATAAAATGTAACCTTAAGTCAAGATCAAGTGGTGACCCGAGTTGATCGTGCTGCATATTTGGAGACGTGTATAGACGATACAAACATATTGGTGCCGGTTTCACTTCTCTATCTTAATTCTGTGGAGAGCAATTAAAGAAAAAATGTTAATGATCACGGGGGACAGATGTTCAGTGTACCTTGGACGAAAATGTAACATGGGTCATCAATAATGGTTTATGATAACAAGCGCAATCACAGGAAGCATTTGAACATTTGCTTTTGACTTATAATGGGGAGGTTACGACATTGTCCAAAATTTAGTTCACTGGTACACAAAAACGAGATATACGAATTGTAGGTACCTATGATGAGTAAGACCTTATAAAATTATGTAAATTTAGAATCTCTCGGTCAAACACTATGGCTGTGGCACGACCGCAATTTTTTGGAGGGGTTCACTTGACATGATCTGGTGACCTAGCCTGAGATGACCTCGGGCAACAAAATGCGCAAAGGAAGGGGATAAAGTGAGCGCAAAAAGGGAGGCGCCCCACGCCGACGTTTTTTCGCCATCTCTGAAAACCTCAGGGTTGATGTTCCACCCCACCCCCTCTCCCCACCAGGGCCAGGTTAACTGCTGGAACGCTATTTCCGAAATGGCCAAATGAATGTGTATATAAATAAATATGACACCACGCTATATGATTACAGGCTGTCAATGTGGTTTGGCAGGCCCTTTGGCCGGAGAACGCAGCTAATCCATTAGAGACACAGTTTGTTCTGGAGTTTACAGATAGCCCACTAATGGACCAGGACAGCTGAGTCAGACTCAATGCCGGCACCTTCCGAGTCCATCCTTCAAGGGCCTTGGTATCGGAACAATATGCCTCTCCACAGCGGGCCTCCAACTGAAAAGATGGCTCTATAGCAATGATCGGACATTATGGCGTTTACATAGGCACAGGTCCTACCAGCGAAGTTGTGCCATTTGTCATTGGAATTGGGCTCGGAGTTATAAGAAGCATTCTTCTAGTACAGCTAACACTCGCGCATCCTCAGTAAAATGCCCCATTTGACATATGTGTAGTATGCACGAGTCGTCTCACTAGCGAGTTGCCAGTGTTATGCACATAACTCCAAACATGATAATTGTAGTAACTGTAGTCACGTACTGTTATCTCTGCTCTGAAGTTTGTATGTGCAACATGCAATTGCATACATGCGTTGTTAACGTCACATGCAATGCATACAACACATTGGAAGAAAAAAACTGTCGGTCACACTGTGCCGCCATACAGACATGTTCGCCGGCACAGCCTACCAGCCAGCACTGCCTCCGATGGCAGCTCCGATGCGTTCTGTCGTGATACGGTGCCTACATGCGCAAAATGCACTGCGGTGCGCGATCTCAGCTGGTTTATTTTTGTTCCATGCACTGTCGTAGAAGAGCGGAGAGAGCATCTGAGACCTTTGAGGCAACACTATATAAAAGCACTCTCAGAAGCTTCGGTCAATTCACGTTAGCTGTATTGATCCTCACTAACGATGGGCAAATATCCGCTTAATTGAATCAATGGAGGTCGCATGTAGATGGCTCAAATATTAATACTGTCCGGACAGCTGATCAAGAGGGTTCAAAATTTACATGAGGCATGCGTTGTTGCTCGATACATCATGCTCATAGGTATATGTACTATTGGTTCCAAAATAAGCGTCCCGCTGGGTTGGCCGGCACAGCAGTTTACTACGCCTTGGAAAAATTATGAAAAATGGTGGAAAAGAGAGCCACTCATCTGGGCACTCATCTACATCAATCCACAAACTTTTCCCAACGCGGTACATTCCCTTTAACTGATGTGCCGGCTAATCCAGCGGGACGCTTATTTTGGAGCCAATAGTACAGTGCCGGCTGCTTTGAATGCCTATTGGATGTCAGGACTGCAGACACGGACAATGACATGGACACGGACGGACCCTTCCCAGAAGATGAGCTGGTCATCGATTACTGATACTGTATATTTTAAAACCAGTTATTTCGGTCAGCTTGTATTTGAATTATTAAAATACCTAATTATTTTAGTCCGTTTCAAATTAGCAATTCTTGCCAATACAGTCAACATTTGTAAAGCAAGAATACTATCCAAGTTATGTTATCCACCAACAAACACATATGAGCACGCCGTCTGTGAAACTTATCAGACGACAATGTGTTGGAAGGTTTCTGGTATTATCTGATATCAATAAGTATTATATCATAGGGTTCCACAAATGTTAGCTTCAAATTAATTTATGTATAACCCCTGCTATCAAATTATTCAACATTATTGATGGATATCCATTCCCAGAAAATAAGAATGTCCATTACACATTAACATCTAGTTTGAAGTGTTTGCTTTTCATAATACAACATGATCGTTGACATCATCAAATATACTGACAGAGCTCTCTTCACCGAAGACCGAAATGCTTTGCATAAATTTATCACATATACGTCCGCTTTTCAGTTGATTATATCAGTGACCTTCAATACTTGCTTATTCTCATCGGATTTGAAACGACACCCAGGAATGGGGAGATGTCAGGGTTTATTGTGCCACTGTTCAGTGTTATCTGTATACGAAACAATTAAGTACTTTAATGGTGATTGAGACAGTTTTTGCATGCTTTGTGCAATCAGGCGGTATATTTTGCAGTGCAAATCGCATACTTGCCCTATATGCGTACCTCCTGCAGGCCATCCGAAGATATAAGCTGGGTCACGGGCTCAGACGAGTATTGCCGGTTTGTTCTCACTCGCGAACATACCTAGCCACCTATTGCTTTGACATTTCAAAGTAATCTTCAATGTAATTGTTATACACATATATTTCAACCGATCCGACAAAGCGATTTTTTCACATCCTGCGCCACCTGTGTTGGGACATTAAATCTGATTTCTCCTGCAGTCAAGAGATGATATAAAATGAACGGGAAATTACTATACATCGAGAGCTTTCGGCTGAAGGCCAACATTGCATGATAGTGAGACCATATAAGCGGAAGGCAATAATCGTCAGTGTAAATACTTTCTTGTAATGGTAACGGATCTGAAAGGTTACGGAACAATGCATGATAACAGCAACCGTTCCAGTGCATTGTGACAGAGCTCAGCACTCAAATCCAATTACGAGCAGAATAAACAGTGGGAATAGTGCACCCACGGACCCAGTTATATATAGCAGTGAGCCCAAAAAGGCTTGATATAGCGCTAGCATCCCTCTTGTTTAATCATGGGTCGCTTCGGGGATGGCGACGGAGCCGAGACGGAAATAGCGTGTTTTTATGTCTCTCCAGTATTTATTAACAGCTTTCATAAATACACGAGAGAGGCTAGTATTACCAATACTTCAAGTGTTCTGTCACGAATACAGCATATGTTGATTGCTGATCCATTCTGCAGAATAGTTTGCACTTTCATTAACGGTGTAACGTTTTGAGAAACAGTGTATTAGGTACTTGAACAGTTAAGACGATTGTTCGCGCGGCAATTTGCTATCAGTCGCGATAAGGTAAAATGACTCGGAGCTGCCAATCGAAGTTCAGTTGTCAAGTCAAGTCTAGTCTATCGAAGTGAAATCAATTTATTGTATTGTAAAATTAAACCTTCTGATCCGTCAATATCTTCTCTAGTTAATCCGTGAACTCTCTTTTACATCCCAATAATGTGTTTCTCAAGAAGCGGGAGTGTTCCGCATATCCCAAAAGGTACAATATTATCATTGGTTATTTACTCTCAGGACAAACATGTTGATTACGGCAAATATTTGAATCCCACCTGGGCTATCAAAGCTATATGACTCTGAATTAAGCGTTATTATCTGCATCTGAGAATGTTTCCATCTTGAATCTACAACGAAAGCTTATAAGTTCTAGAAGATCCGGCACTCGCTTCACCAGAAAAGCTTATATCAAACAATGAAGGCAGAATGATGAGAACCAACGTCAGTGAGGCCATAGACCCTTTAATCTGATCAACAGCAGCGGAAAATATTCCTGTAATATTTGCCCAGTGCGCAGGAGCCAAGAGTCGAGCATCTCGGCTACCACAGCCACGTTGGCTGCGAACTGGAACCTAGCATGGCACATATCACCAAGTTCATGGGTGTAACTTTGTATGTGGTTGGTTTGGAAAGCTCTACACCAACTTGAAAGTTGGTGTGGAAAATCCACACCAACTTTTTGTAGGAGAGATGCAATTTTCATCAACCAAAGGTCTTTTTTGGTGCCGTGTGTACATTTAGACTGTTTGTTTATATATACAAATTATTTTTGCGACATTTCAAAGACGATTGGACGAAATTTGGAAAAAACTGACAATCTACACCGACTTTGAAAACGGTTCTACGCCCATGACCAAGTTTGAGTCGCACAGCGCTCTGTGACACTACTCACCGGACTAGCTGGAGCGGTACATTTCAAACTACTCACTTCATTCGACTCCTGCCAAGTGGTGCAGAACATTACGTCAGCATTACGTCGCTGGTCAGACAATGAGTCTGGCCACTGACCTGACTTCTAATATGCAGTGTCGACAGCGATCTCACAGGAGACAACGGCTGATTAGGTCTGTTGCTTCGGGCCGGGTTGTGTGCTTAGCTCCTACACAACAAGTTCGCTCCAACACAAAGGAGCTAAGTTTGCTTCAGACAGGATGGACTCAGATATTTCACCGCAAGCACAAGGAAAATGACCGCGAAATAGTGGTGAGGTCACACCCACCAGTCACGTGGTCTGTGTCACTAGCAGTCACACCCAATGACAGGGTTTGTGCAGAAAGTCGAACTAAGTATGATTACCTGAATAAAAACCAAGAGAGCACAGGAACGAATTTTTTTTTTAGTCTGAGTAACACGGCTTCTCTTCAAACTTCGTCGTGGAAAACCTACAAAAGTGCAGAAGCCAAAGTAACCACCCGACTAATGCCTGTCCAGTATCCAGGGGGAATCTCATTACACATCCCTGATGTACTCCACTTTACGCTGCAAGAACCACTCAGTCATATATCCCTGGTGATCATGTATACAATGTGCCTTAGGTATCTACTAATAACGCAAGGCAAGTCCGATTTAGCGTAAAGCAAACCTGTATGGAATGTTTATGGGCTGAATCTATTGTATCTATATTCTTGCGACATATGATTCAATATTTGTGTACTTCTTTAAATATTGAATTATACAGGTACAGTGAAGTGTGGACCAGTGTTGTCTGCAGACCTCGTTATAGAGTTTCGCCTAATGTCCGACTCGGCACCAAACATCAAATGCAGCCATAGTGTCCCTATTATCTCACCCCGCACTGCCAGTCCAGCTTTACAGCCAGCCCCTGGAGGACCATCGCAGTTGGCGTGAAGTTGTCCCAATCAGGGGCAGGACAAAGTGGATGGTGATTTGGCATCGTCACACACGAATACGGTGATTGCACAGGTAGTCAACAGCTAGAGTTGACAGAGGCAAAATGTCAGCCCCGTCAGAAACAGAGCCAAACAAAAGGTTCACGTCCCATAGGATCCGTGTTCGAGTTCCTGAAACCGAGACAAGAAGTCAGGTCAACATGTGAGTTTGACCGGGAAACTAGTAAGAGAAGGCACAAATGTTAAGTCATTGTTGTAAGCAGATTGGTGCTGAACGCACATTATTCCTCCACCAATAGAAACGCAGGTATCCGCCAAGCCCATTATTGCAGTTCCATTGATCCTATAGTTGGTCACAAAGAGCGAGCACCAGCAGTCCGATGAAACGTCCCAAGTAAGAAACGCACAATGGATTGCATCGATTAATGTGGGGTGATCCCAAAGCGTTGCGGAAACAATAATAGCTTTGTTTCTATTACCAGGGAGCGCCGCGCTGGCACAACTTAAGTCGTCTGCAGTGTGTCTTGTGTCTTGCCGATCGTGTTCAGGTCATTCAGACGCGGTTGCATGACTTAAGGGACATCACTTGCCTAAATTATTCGTCAGATCTTAAGAACATTTAGAGGACATTTAACGACATCATCCATCTGATGTAAGCTTCAGATTCGATTGATGTGGAATAAAACTGCTTCCTTTAACTCCTGCCGTCAGAAATAAACTACCTCCTCTCACAGGCTAAATCCTTTTAAGTGCTGGTCGAAGAGATGGATTCCGGGAGCTGGCTGGTTACAAATGATCTCTTGGTTCGATTTGTATCTACCTTATTTGAAAGCTTGTCAATCAAGAACCATCAAAGATCCAATACATGACACACTTCCTTAATCCGTGCCGTGCCGTTGCTCGGCGCCGCCTTCGCCGTGCCGGGGGAGGGGGGGGGTAGACTCACCCTCGAACTCGGCTCTCATAAACTGCAATTAATGCTCAGAAGCTCATCGAAAATCATTTTGAAACTATTTGTTCTTTTTTGGCTCAGGTAAATGTTGAGGCCAACAGAGGTCATCAAAAGTCAGATTTTCAAGTTTTAGGACTTCGCTTTGAACAGTCCTAAATACCTCAAATACAGGAACAAACAGAAAATAAACATAAAAAGCCCTTGCAAAATGAAATTTAAAGGTCACTACAAAGAGCTAACAACGAGTGACTTATCTAACAGGTTCAGTGAGTTAAGCTCCATTACATCCCAAACTGATACAGCAATACGCTATTTTGTGCGAAAAACCAAGGACCAGAATGCCAGAATATTGTTGCCACATACAATAGTTTTGATCCCATCGTCATTATATCGTCATGACATTTGAATCATATCCCTGTTCACCAGGCTAGGTCAACTAGAATAAGTTTCCTCAGGTCAAGGTCACGTGGTACCCCACAAAGTAATGTTGCCTATTAAAAGATGTGTCTCGACAAAAATAAAACACACATTGGTGCCAGTTTCACTTATCTTTATCTATTTTTTCGAGAGTTATTGACAAAAGGTGTTGGTGACCGCGGATGACTTCGGCTGACTGTTGGCATACTGAGCAAAAATTGTATCGGGATCACAAGAATGGCCTATGGTAACATATCCATCAATAACTGGACTGATATAATGCGCATGCTCGGAACAGGAATCATTTGAATATTTCCCCATTGACCTAACCTTAGGTGTCCGATATAAAAACCGAGATACGCGAATTGTAGGTACCTATGACTTCATGAAATTCGGTAGGTAAGTTTGAAACCAGTCGGAAAGGAACTGCGACTCTGATATTACGGCAATTTTTTTAGAAGTTGTACCACCTGGTGACCTGAACTGACATGACCTAAGGTCACGATTTTCACACAATGTGGGTAATCGATTATCGAGCAACTGTGCCAAAATCGGTGGCTTTTGAAAGCCCCCCCCCCTTCCCTCACACACACACACTCACAGTACACACACACATACAACACCGGCACGGCACGGGTAAATAAATAATTCGCAATCCATACGTTATGCAGAATTTCCACCCCCTGCTGCCACCAACATGTTGAATACCCTGAAATGCCACAGCTCCACTACACTAGACATATGCATTTTCAGCGACGCGCCTGGCGCCTCAATGTTGGTAGATTACTACACTACACTACACACCCTGGCCGTAACAAGCACCACCACCAACGCCTGCCGCGCTAACTGGTGCATCTGGCGGTAAAGCCGTGTTCAGATAGGGTCGGAAAGGCGGCTGAGTACCGACCTGTCGCCGGTGTGCCGCGGGCTGGGAACAGGACTCTCCGCCAGCTCCTCCGAGGACGTCAGCTGGTCAGCGTCAGACATGGCTCCAGTCTCCTGTCTCCTATATGTTGTCTCTTGTCTCTTGTCTCTTGTCTCTTGTCTCTTGTCTCTTGTCTCTTGTCTTTTGTCTCTTGTCTCTTGTCTCTTGTCTCTTGTCTCCTTGTCTCTTGTCTCTTGTCTCTTGTCCTTCTTGTCTCTTGGTCTCTTTTGTCTCTGTCTGCTTGTCTCTTTGTCTCTTGTCCTCTGTCCTCTTGTCTCTTGTCTCTTGTCTCTTGTCTCTTGTCTCTTGTCTCTTGTCTCTTGTCTCTTGTCCTTTGTCTCTTGTCTCTTGTCTCTTGTCTCTTGTCTCTTGTCTCTTGTCTCTTGTCTCTTGTCTCCTGATCTCCTGTCTCCTGTCTCCTGTTCTCCTGTCTCCTTCTCCTGTCTCCTGCCTCCTGTCTCCTGTCTCCTGTCCTCCCTTCTCCTGTCTCCTGTCTGCCTGTCTCCTGTCTCCTGTCTCCTGTCTCCTGTCTCCTGTCTCCTGTCTCCTGTCTCCTGTCTCCTGTCTCCGCCCCCAATCTTCGACGTCCGTGCACTTCTCCCACTGCAGCGGCAGCGCCGACTGGCGGGCAACTGACGTCGTACTGGACCCGGCAGCCGAGACACGACCCCCCCTCCCCCTCCCCGGTGCCCCCTACCGCCACCGCCGCCGCCACCGCCGGCAGTACGGACGGCACACAAAGATCGATTCGCTTCTCCGGAGCCGAGAGACAGAGTCATTGTGAGATCGAACACGGGGCTGGGCACAGATGGAGCTGGCGATTGGTGTCAGCTGGCCGATGGCACGTCGTCATACAGACACACGGCGGGATCAGCCACACGGGAAATGGCCGCATCTCGAGCCAATTGGTACAGCACGTGGGTGGGAGCGGCGAAAGTGTCCGGTAATGACAGGTAAGGTAGATTAAGAGATGTATACGAGTGAGCGGAGTTAACGGTTTGGACGTACATTGACAGTTGGAGGGGAAATGGCGTCAGGTGGTGTTTAGCCAAACGTATAGAATGTGCATAAATATTTACATTGTACATACCATATACATGCTTTTGGAACGAGAAAACAACAGGAAAACATCAATCAAAATTGATATAACTATCAGCTGTTAATAGATCACGGTGAAAATAAATCACTCAGACGTACTTTTGGAGGTGCAAAAAGTGTCAAGATGGTCACGAACACGAACACAAAACGCAAAATGAGTCACAATAACTAGGAGAATCATAAGAAGAGTTAAAGTCACAATATCCGCAAATTACTATTTCTTCGGAATTCATCGTAAGTGATTATAAAAAAATGAGTAAAGCCATGCAAAAATCAAAGTCAACCAGCCGCACTTCAGTCTTCAACACACATATTCTGGTATAAACAAAACATGCCAGCTTCCACGACTTTCAAAGCAGAAGATATTTTTGGCAGCTCGTCGGGTAAAACCACATGAAGGAAAATGTGCATGTCGCTTGAAGCCTGAGGGTAACCTTCACGCAATGGTCACAACAAAGTGCGCGCATTTGGTCACAGTCGCAATGGTGAAGGAATAGGGTCACCCACTCTGTGCGTAAGATTCTGCAGCGCTCAGCCGCTGTCTTTGGAATAATTTTGGAGTGGTACAAAATTTAACGTGCCTTTGACACCTGAAAAGATTGAAATAGTATCAAAATTATTTGAAAATCACTCAATATTAAAAGATTTTCCCAAAAAAGCTTCACATTTCTACATTATTATGTAATAACTAACAAGTTGATGATTTAAAAGTACAAGTAAGTCACATCAGCTCATTTTAGTTGCAAATCTGTCACCTTCGCACGTGGGCAAGTGCGTAAGATTTTGCCCCTCTGCGTACTTTCAACCAAGAATAGTGGTTAACTTCCTGAATACCAAGAAAAAACTTTTCAACAAAAGTTATGTTTCTGAAAATCGATGTCCTTAGCCAAATATGAAACAAGTGGCCTTAAATGGGCAGATAAGTAATCCACACTGTCATCGAAAACACATGCCGTTTTTGCTACTTTCCTGTGGTAAACCTGGTAGGAGTTCAATAAACTTAAATTATATTGTAGGAAGGCAATACACTATTTTAGTGCTAAGTTATTGTCTTTGATTGAACATTTACCCATCATTGCCTATGGTCTCATATAACCATTCACCTTTTCCAGTTTATCTTGCGATCCTATCCGACACCGGGCTATAATCGCAGCATATGCAACGAAAAAAGTATCAACGAGCCAGATGAGATTTAGTCCAAACAAAAACTGGGCTTTCGAGTCCAATAAGTCGCCATTAGTAGAACAATCTCGTATCTAGGTTTTTTTGCATTAAGACGTTCACTCAGCGTTCATTGGCTCGGTAAAAGTGACCTATATTCTACGGTTTATCGACATTAGTATCAACGATACGACGCTGATACTTGTTTGGTAGACGGTAGTTATCGAAACTTATGCCAATAGCAAATGACCTTGTGCCGATTCCTCCCTCAAGTCACATTATCAATCGTCAACTAAAACCACTTGGTGTGGCAAAAACGTGTCCGCATGATACGTCCATTCCAATGTCGATACTATCATAGTAGCACATAGCGTTGTCACAACGTCATGGCAACATTGACAACGTCAGGACAACGTCTTTATCACAACTTCGCGAAAGTAATGTGTGCTACTACCAGGGTATAAGGTTGATACTGCCGACACATAAACAAATAATCTCTAATAATGATAGCCTGAGGTTCAGCGCAGAACATAGGTCAAGGTCTTGGGCATTTCTGCAGTTGTAGTGAATTGCAATTATATTGCTGAATTCACTGAGCAGATCATGTTAACGTCAAATTAAAAAGGCTAAGTCAAGGTAAGAACCAGACGGTCGCAAGAATCTCATATTACTTAATCCGCGCGGTGCCGGGTCTCCAGCCAAACGCGCGGTGCTGGGATGGGGTAAATTTTACCCCCTCGTTACTCGTATTTTCCGAACCAATAACCACAGCGAGACGCACAAGTTGGCGATCGAAATCTCTCAATAGGACAAATATAATGCATGCCCGAAACTCTCAAAACAAGGTCACATGTCAGGTCTGAGTGTCAGGTAAAATGTCACAACTGAGATATTAGAGTTTTCGGGCGACACTTTCTTCCTCTATTCAAAACCTTAGATTGAGACTCTTATCGCACGAAGTGCTCTCAAAGGTATATTGCATCTCCTGCATTAAGAAAACCGAAATATTAAGCAAAGTTCAAGGTCAAAACCAGGTAACAAGAGGTCACTGTTGGCAAGAGGTCTACGAAAGTCTTGCGACACACTTTTTAGGGGTTATATTACATACATAATTCGATGATAGCCATTTTAACAACCTTACACCACCAAAGGTCAAGGTCAGATAATATAAAGTCAAAATTTAAAGAAAAATAATAATCTAAACAAACAGGGAATGTATCCAGACCACTTTGTCTAAAATAAAAACAGCAATGGCATTGATTAGTCTTTAGCTGGTCAATAGAAGACTATAAACGTAATTTCAAAACGACGCTATGAGTTACCTACTTATTCTTAGGAAACCATTAATCAGTCAAAAGCAAAGGTACTGATTTTAAATTTGGTTTGCGTAATTCAATACCTTGTTATTTTTAATTCATTTTTAATATCTTGAAAAATTAGATTTTGTAGATCGTTTTCTGAAGATTTTTTTTTTTTTAAGGACATTAGAATGTAAAAACCCAAAACTACGAAAAACCGAGATAGCAATTTTGAAGAAACTGACATAGGTGGCATATCCTCTCTTGTTGACGCTTTGTGTTTGCAGTTTGCTTAACCCGCGCGGTGTAGGGGGGGGGGGGTAAATATCACCCCCCCTCCCGGATTTCTGCAATAACTTGAAAAACTGTAACAGAGGATATAGAGCGACGTCAAAAAAATTCAGGTTATCTTATTATTGAGCATCAATTTGGAACCACGTCTTTTCTCCTGCAACTCCAAAAACCTCGAAAAAATCAAATCAAGTAAACCTTTTGGGGAGATCAATGACCGTTTTGATGACGTCAATATAGTCATGCCCAATTTGGGTGAATAACCAATAAAATGTGATGGATGCATCTGTATAACCAAATGCTTAACCCTATTACTGCGGGGGGGGGGCCGAAATGTCGAGCCCCTTAGAGTGAGGTATTTCCGGCGTAACCGCGGATCATTCATAACACTCTCTCTAAAGCACTCCAGAATTTCCCAACACCTTGCGCAGCATGAGCAACGTATATATCTTGCCACATAGTGTTTCTATTGCGCAAATGTGAATGGATGTTCAACTCATATATATCATTTAAATTATTCGCATATAATCATTGTGGGATAATTTTATTGTAGGGAGGGGGATCAGCGACCAGGCTCTGTGTTTATGATGGGTGGCTGTATTTTCGCGGCTGTTCGCCAGCTTTACACCCCTCTTGGTTAATCAAATAAAGCACGAGTTCATTATCTGTGTGAACACACATGATAGAATAGTCTTTGCTATGGTGTAACGGGCGCAGAGTAATTGCGATTATAGAGCAGGGTAAGGTTGTTGATTGCATGGATGTGGTTGAAGAGTGTGTTAGAAAAAGCAGACATCGGTAGTGAATAGAAATTGATTTCGTTTAAACTGCCAGAGACGTGGTCTATTGTATGCGTTAGCGCTGTCTGAATTTTCACAATTTTGATGACGTTTTGTTGTCATGTCCTCGCAATGCATTTTCATTTCTGGTCGTAAATAATATATAAAAGCCGTTGGACTTTCTTGTTTGTCATTCGTAGATAGAATGCTAGAGGTGCTCATAGGTCGCGCTATGTGATATGTCGGGTATTGTTTATGTTCGCACTACGTAGAAGACGCGGGTGCCTAGAAAAAGCGGGAGTTAAGTAAGTAGTGAGAGAAGGAACGCATACGGGCAATGGACTTAATCACTCGCTTGCTAGTGAGCACAAAAGCTTTTCATAGGGTGTTGGATCACTCTTAGAACTAAATATTCGAATTCGCAGCATCAGTTCAACCGATCCGAAAGTAGCGTCTCTAATCAGGCTATCATTGTCCTCTGCAATATATAGTATGTATTTAAGTGGTGTAATGAGAGTAGGAAAAACAGAACGAGGGTTCCATACATTGCACCTAACCCATAGAGAGCCCTTGAAAGACACTTACTTTGTTATCGAGTATGCTCTGTACGTTAGGCCCTTCTTTGACTCGAAATAAATTCTGTATGTTTCTTTAAGGTCAAGTGACCTGCCAAGTTGATATCACGGGTCATTACAAGTCAACCAACCACTTTTTGTAACAATAACAGTGGATTATTGAGTCATGTATACTCGTAAATACGCGTCTTTTGAATATGCATTTTGGACCGGACCTTAGGTCACCTTGCCTTGGACCTTTTGACCTTGACACCGGGGTCAATTTTTCGATTTGACAAAAATTGATTTGATTCGAACGCATGACAAGAGAACACGAAATGTTTAACCAAAATAAGTGCTGTATATACTTTAGATAAAAGTTTATTTTAAACGACCAAACATTTGCTGAAAAACAGGTTTTTTAAGATTTGGGTCGTGACATCGTATACAGTCAAACCATTGACCTGAGGTCATTTCTGATGTCCATTACGGCTTCTGAAAGCGACAATTAAAACCGGCTTTTAACGAGTGAATCTTTTGGATTCCTCCTCAGCTGCAATAGTTTCCGAGATAAATGCACAGTTTTTCCTGAAAATGTGCATATGGTTGACTCAAATAATACATTTTGGCATGTACGTCATTTGACCTTGGAAGATAATGACGCGCAAGGTCGACCCGTCAAATATTTGGGTCTACAATATAGGATGTGTCAGTTGTCCGGACCTTAGTACTCTACAACACCAACTTTCATGGTTTCTGCAGCATCTTTATGGGCAGCGGAGATCTGAAGGCGGAGGGTGGAGGCTGTGCGCACAGAGAGCTGAAAGCACACCCCCCAGACAAGGGTGGCATATAATCAGCTAGATGACCTCTTGAGAGGTTGATCACATCATTACACTCAAGTAAATTATGGGTGTATATGAGCGATTGCACTCGCATATAATTATACGATACTCTGGCCAATAACTGATTTCTCTCATATAAGGTGAAGGGAATTTTATAATAACTCATTATCCAAAATATAGGTGCTATGCTATCTTATATATTGGACTCAAATTTGTATTGATGTGTTATATTTTGGGACCACCATCACCCGCAATCACACCGGTGATTTCACGCATCCAAAAAAAAAATGGATATCGCACACACAAAAAAGACCCGACCTTAATATTCACCTCTCATCCCACATAGATGACTAGGAGTATGAAATTTGTGCCAGCGCTATTACTAAAATGCGGTGGGAATATTTAAAGACTTATAAGGAGGAACTGGAGGAGTGGTTCATGATATGATATAGTACTCATTTCGCACCTGTGAGTCCTCAGCATTTTGTTCCTTTTACCACTATTATATATCATCCTTTACCATTTAGGACTTTCATTGTCATTGAATTTGCTTTTATTTGCTCCTCTCCTGACAAAGCCTCTCTTGTAATCTCTAGCTTATAAACTCAAAGGCAGGATGCGAGTGTTTTTAGATAGATTTATAATTGCAATATGCGGGTTGTTTTTCTCTTTATTTTGAACGACGACTCTTCGGTATTACCACTCACGTAAATGGAGATATGGTCCATTCGGTTAGCTCTATTTAAATAGGATGAACCAAGAATGACCCAGAAACCATTTGGGCATTGGGTTTTATTCCATATTAGTCCAGTTTTCCCAAAGGGTTTTGACCTTAGATGACCTGATCTTGACCTTTTATGGGGTCAAGTTGTAAAAATGGTTGTTGTTATCAATTTTTACGTGTAAAATAACCCCTAAAACAAGTGTCACAAGACTTTCATTGACCTCTAGGTGGCAGTGACCTCTTGTGACCTGATCTTGACATTGAATTTTGCATGCAAATTCACTTTTACTTAATGCAGGAAATATATTACACCTTAAAGAGCTTTATGTGCATTGATAGTCTTAATCAAAATATTATAATTGAAAGTTTTACCATTAACTCAATTAACTCGAATTTTCCATATGACCTGACTGTGACCTAACATTTGACCTAACTTTAAATAATGCGGGTATGCATTCGATTCGTATCATTGAGAGCTTTCGATCGCCGCCTTGTGCGTCTCGCTGCAGTTATTGGTTCGGAAGATACGAGGGGGTAAAATTTACCCCCCTACGCCGCGCGTTCGGCTGGAAATATGCGCAGTAGCTTGTTATCGCGGCTACCAGTCACCTGCAAACATTCATGCATAAATCACCTGAGACTGATTCATTTTACTTATCATTTCATTTAACCCGCACTCTGCAGGGGGTTCGCGCCGAACACGAACTGCAGGGGAGGGGGGTGGAGATTTCCGCCCCCGTGAGATCTCGAAAACTACGCAACGTTGCGACAAGCGGAGAACGGCATTAGTTAGCACTAGATAACCTCTATCGAATGTATTTTGGTCTTTTCTTGGATCAGGTCACAATTGAGGTCAGCAGTGGTCACCAAAGGTCAGATTTTCCGGTTTTAGGACTCTTTTCCAGAAACCCCCGATTCTTCGAAAAACTTAATGATGGCTAGGAGCAAACGATTAGGAAAACCATAGATGGCTATTGAATTTGCAATCGCTTAAAATGTCCTCAAATTGGAGCTCTGTTAATGAGTTTAGGCCTAAGAGGGTCATGAAAGGTCAAAAAAGTATATTTTTTAGCAAAAACTTTTTTTTGTGAAATTGCATTATCATGATAACAAAAGTTAGGGGAAAGATTTTGACGCCTCGTGTTTGTCTTATCGAGGCCACTTTGAAATCATATACAACGGTGACCTGGTAAGGTCAACTTCAAAATTTGACCTCAGGTCCAAGGTCATTGTGGTTGACCCAGGTTAAGTCTCGTACAATATGGAGCAACGGGGCGTCAAAGAACGAGATGAACAACAGTAGTGTCCAACTGCTCGTCTCTATCTCCCTTTTCTAATCAAAGAGTTTATTAGCAAATCGTTGCTGATGACGCTCAAGATGAACCTCAAGATGCGCTTGTAGAAGTCACTGAGACAATAGCACCTTGATCATCCGGAATGGAGCTAAAATAAACATGAATTCTGACAAATAATTTAACCTGATCCAATGCACATTTTCTGAAAAGGAAGCATTTTTTTATTTCCCCATTCACGTTATAATGGGGAGGTCAAGGAAATCTGGACCTGACCCTTTGGTCACCGATACGAAAAATCTGAGATAAAAGAATTGTAGGTACTGATATTCTTATGAAATCCTGCATGTTTCAAACCTTTCGGGAAAAGACTGTGGCTTTGGCACGATTACAAACATTTTTTTTTTTTAAAGGTACGGTCACTTGACATAGACTTGTGACCTGACCTGAGATAACCTCAAGTCAAAAATTTCAAAAGTGTGTGTAATTGATGCCCGAACAAGTGTACGAAATTTGGCGGCGCGCCGTTTTCCGCTACTCCTGAAAAACCTGAGGGGGGGGGGGCGGAAATCCCCCCCCCTGCAGTGCGCGGGTTAAGTCCCATGTTTTTTAGTCTGCCAAAAAAAACGCATTGATTGATGTCCAATGTCCATTGTTGTACAGCGGTACCGGCTAGTCACTTGTCTTATTTTATACGTTTTGTAGTGGATATGTATTTATTTACTTATTTAGCATCATCATCATGTTTCAGGTATGAACGTGCGTTCTTGTGTGCGAGTTGCGCGACTAGTGACTACAGTCGTAACAAGGCTTCGGCCCAGGTGGCTGCTCAGAAACTAATAAACAATAACAAACAATGTGCCTGAAAACGTCCCTTATCTGTTTTCTGTCTGAGTGATTTCTGTCTAAGTGAATATAAGGTGGCAGTGGAGGAAGCCACGTCCGTGGTCCATTCTTCCCACGCCTCGGCACCCGGCTCCCACGATCGATCATACCCGACACACAGAGCCACACAGAGCACCAGACACACAGAGCACAGAGCCACGCTACAAACGGCCAGATGAAGAGCCAGGAAGACACGCAACAAGCGCTACCACATGCAGCACGCGTGATATATCACCACATCATGCATCATCATACCTGTGATATATCACCATATCGCGCATCATCATGCCTGCCACAGTGGCTTTATGATTCAGAGGAACGCAGAGCTGTATAGACTTCAGACTGATGCAATATTTTATGAGATTTTAACATAAGAACCATGCATTTCGTTTCTCCGGGGTGGCAAGAGGTGGTAGGTGGTACGACCCCCTGGCGTTTCTCCCCTGATTGAGATAGAGTTTCGATTTAAAAACGAACATGCTGCTTGTGACGATATAAATATATTGGTACTCGATTTTAGGATTCTGTGTCAACAGGAAATCTCTCAGGCCATGGCAATGACTCGGATGTCATCAAAAACGTGAATGAGTAGAAATATAATCAATTCGAGCTAGAATCGTGAATGAGCAATTAATTATGCAAAATTGGTGCTATAATTGACATCAGCGTCACAACAAGTTATATAAAATACAAAATTATAAAAAAAATCCTCTCAGGTCGTCTGAGGTCAGCGACCTCGGTTCGCCTATGAAAGGGAATGATCAATGATCCCATTATGAGAACTTATAATCATGTAAAATGGATGCCAAATTTGAAATCAGCGTCACAAAATGTCCTGGAAACTGCCAGAAGCCAAAAATTAATCAGACGTCAATGACCTCAGTTGACCTCTGAAAAGGTCTACCAAGGTCACGTTATTAGTGGAAGCCATAAATGTCACGTTGTAACACCTGTGCATATGCTCCTGAGCAGAAAACGCTCGGAAACTGAACAAGTTACAAGCACCGATACTACGGGACGCCAGTCACGCCTGACAGGACCTTGAGAAACAGGCTTTAGGTCACGGGTTGAGGAGTATAAGTTAAAACTTGGGGAGAAACGCCAAGTGTGGGGGTCTTAACCCCCCCCCTACCCGGACACGCAGCGATCTTGTCCTACCCGGGCGAGGGTTAACCCTAGCCCGGGTAGGGTCAAGCTCAAGATCATTGCGTGTCCGGGTAGGGGTATGACCCTTCCTTGGTGTTTCGCCCCTAATTGAGCTAGAGCTTCGATTAAAAAACGAGCGTTCTGCTTGTGACGGGAGAAAGCAATTGACATATGATTTTAATGTCCTGGGTCAATAGGTTACCTCTGAAGTCAAGTCAAAGACCAAAATGTCACAAATCGTTAATGTGTGAAAATTGATTACTGATCGAGCTAAAATGGTAAAAGAACATCTTAGTATGCTTAATACATGCCAAATTTTAAATCAACATCATAAAATGACTTGAAAACTGTCAAACTAAAAAAGTAATGTCAGGTCATCTGAGGTCAGTGACCTTGGTTGACCTTTGGAAGCGCAAGACTCCAGTGAAACATATAATTATGTTAAATAGCTCCAATATTTGAAATCAGCGTCACAAACTGTCTTAAAAGCGGCCAGAAGCCAACAAATTCATATGATGTCATCGGAGGTCAGTGACCTCGGTTGACCTCAGAAAGGTCAGTCAAGGTCACAATCTCAGCAGAAGACACACCTGTCACCTGGAAACACCTTGCATTTGCTGCTGAACGTCAAGCACTCGAAAACTGCACATGTAACAAGGATCGATAATATACGGGACACCAGTTTCGCCTGACATGACCTTTAGAAACAGGTCATAGGTCACAGGTCATGAAATTTGGAAGTTAAAATTTTCAGAGTATGTGTCAAATTGTTCAAAAGCAGGGTACAGAAAGTTTCATCGTGATCGGATAAAAACTACGTGAGCTATTTGGGAAAACCTAGGGGATAACATTTACCCCCTACCCGGGCGACGGTTAAAGATGATTGAGAACCAACGAGCCCGAGTGAATAATTTATAAGCCAATTTTAAAAGTCCGTTATCGATCAACAAGCCAAGCTGCTATAAATAGCAGCAAGAAGGCAGCCAGCAGCAACAAAGTGTGTTGCTCATTCATGCCGACAAAGCAAACTGTAGCTGCATACGACTGGCATGCCAAGGCATCAGTTTACATTCATTCGATGCAAGTAGCAGGGAAGATGGAAGGAAGATAAACAGTAGGAAATTCCGATTCCTCGAGTCAGTTGCTGGTGAATAGCTTCCGAGCCATAGCAAAAAAATAACTGAACTGGCATCAGTCACCTGCTGCTTGGACACAAACATCAGACATGCATGAGCTGGGTAATAGGCTCGCTGGATATCTCAGGTGAAAACCAGACAGTGGATATTCACATTTTTTTTCTGAATTTTATTTGTATTTAATTTATTTGATAACTAAACGTGTGATTCATCAAGATTCAAAGTGAAATAGGCCGAACACACTGCACACAATATACAAATATCACGCTGGTGACAA
>VOPJ01014276.1:0-25259 GCA_014673585.1 Semibalanus balanoides
CTGGCAAGTAAAAAGCAAACTTTGTTCTCCGACGTCGTCCAGCAGGTCGGGGCATTTTACCACCCCTGAGTGCCTCTAGTCTCGTCGCGTCCTGTATAGTTATGAATCATCATCATCATTGATTCGCTCTCAACACCGCTTGGCTGTTCCGGCTTTGCGTCATACAGGTTCATACTTCTAATCTTCATACACTTCTAAACCATTCGATTTACACGGTTAAAAGGGCAATTAACACATTGAGTTAAACGAGAGGCTAGCACGATAGTGAAGAGCATACGGCGAAAGTGTGCTCCGTGCGTACGTAGTGGTGTCAATCTTGTAAACACATGTTTGGTTGCCGAAAAAGTGGTGTGAGTTGTGACCGATTTGGTAATCGGTCGGTCAGGCTTATAAACTTTTTGACACTTTTCTGTCAGCTTGATCTTAAACAATTAACTTGTTTGCGATATTTTTAGTCTAGGTATGTATTTCCTGCATTGAAATCACCGAAATCAGTATAGCTGTTGGTGTGTGAGCTTGTATTGTATTGTATTGTATTAGACAGTAAAAACACTCTCCGATACATAAAACGGCTATTCTGAGTGTCCGCGTCATGGTGTAAAGAGGTAGAGAACACGTTTAATAAATACGCAAAAACTCAGCAACAAGCACACTAGAAAATAAAATACACTCACATACACACACTCACACAAGATCAAACACACTCTCGCACAGCGGCTGACATATTCATGCACACACCCATCATGCATCCTGTAAAACATCACCCAGTTGACGTTTAAAAGATGCTAAAGACGCCTCGCGCAGGTCCAGCGGCAACTCGTTGTAGCGCTGTGCTATAGGTATTATATAAAAAGCGTCTCTTGCCAGCTTCAGTTCTCACGCGCGGGAGGGCCAAATCAGCGTCCTGGCGGGTGTTTCTGGATCGAAACTCAGAATTTGTCGAAAGCCAGGAGGCGAGATATAGGCTTGTGCTTGTGCTATAGGCTGTTGGTGCTATTAAGCTTGTGCTATAGGCTCACTTATTCAGATATATTCTCTATGAATGTTTGCAGTCTGTCCGCGGTTAATTTTGGAGAAAGGTATATGCAACATATCAGCAAAGAGAAATCACCTGTCTTTAATTTTGCCCAAATCTATTCCTCGTTTTTATCCTCCAGGTCATGAAGGCTTTGAACGGGCAATGCTGCTTTAACGTATAGTGCCACCCCTCCACCATATCTTGTTCTATGCCTTGCTAAAAAGGTGTGTGAAAACATTAGACTTAGAACAGGCAATATGATAAATATAGGCAATATAGGCAATAAACACTGGGCACCTCAGGCTGGCTGGGGGTACTTTGAAGCCCTCAGTATTTTTCGGTAAAAAAATCGAACCAACTTTTGGAATGACCCCTCTTACTACTGTATGGGGCAGCTGCCCCCTGGCCCTGTCCCCACTTCCGCTGACTCTACTAATGTCACCTAGAGCCACTGCCTTCTGACCAAAAGCAACGGCACATCAACTTATACTTAATTATGTCCCTAGATGGCACTAGCAATAAACGTCTGAAGTTATGCTGTACCGCATAGCTTTCAAGCTTATACGTTCACTTATCGTCCTGTCCCTAGATGGCACTAGCAGTAAACACCTGAAGTTATGCTGCACCGCAAAGCTCGAAGCCAAGAACTGCGGCCTGCGCAATGGGGAGGAGGGTAGCGCTATTGATATTCAAGCCGTCTGTCGTCAAAAGTGGGTAACCGTGCCCTTGATGCTGTGAACCACTAGATGTGATGCTCAGTGGGACGTCAGAAAAGTCAGAGGCGATAAAATCACACTCAGCATAACTTATAGGTAGAAACATATTTACTGGTGCAGTGTGAAACTGAAAGTGTCCTGCGATACAAAATATAATTTGGCGCCGATTCTGGGAACATAACGAAGAACTGCAATTATGTATACATATAACATACATATGTCGTATATATATATATATACGACATATGTATATATATATATATATGCACAATACGTAGTGAGATATCGTACCCATGTTGTCCCTGATGCTGACACGGGTGCCGTCGGTGCCGGTCGTACTCGTGTCGACCGGAGCTCCTCTGGAGGAGTACACACGACAAACGTCCTCGGCCGAGTGGCTGATACTGAAGCAGGCTGGTCTGGACATACAGTGGATTTTACACTGACCTGGAAACGGTAACGCGGTGACAGACAATGGATATTACACTGACGTGGAAACTCTGACACGGAGGCAGTGGATAATACACTGACCTGAAATCAGTATAACGGTGACAGAATAGGGGCGACGCCACGGATTTTTGCCAGGGGTGACAAAATTGACTGAGTAGGTTCGCATGCGTTTTCTGCTGGGAAAAAGTGACACGGAAGTATACAATGCTTATTAACCCGAACCCCACTGGGCCTCGGGATTTTCCACGCCTTACGCGGGGGGGGGGTGAAAACTTTCCACTCTAACTTGACTCCTATGGGACGTCGACCGAAACCAAAAAGACGGTTCGAGAGTCGTAATTTTTTAAGCTATTTAAAAATCGCTCGGTTCAAAACTGAGGTCACAAGAGGTCATCAAAGGTCAAATTTTCCAGCTTTAGGACTCCGCTCTAGAAACCCCATATTTATCGGGAACTATGTTTGCTAGAAACAAACAGAAAAGCAGTCACCAGAGCCTATTTAAATTTGAAATCATCAAAATGTCCTCAAAATTGACCTCAGTTTAGGCTTTAGAGGTCATAAAGTATTTTGTAATGTTTTTCGTTTTTTTACCTTACTTAGATAACGCAATACTGTTTACGCAATCGTGTTTGTCTCATCCAGGCGCTGTGAAACATATTATTTTTGACCACAATAGTTAAACTTAAAAATATACCTCAGGTCAAGATCAAATGTTGACGGAAGTATGTCATGTTTCATAATCACATATAACAGGCGAAAGTTGGGTTTATCTAAAGGGGGATTTATCAAGAAGATAATTATAACGTAGTTTAATGTATAACGTTCAATGCTACTCGCAGTTATTTGTTCTCCAGGCTTAACCGTTTTCTTAGAAAACTGTCAAAATATTTAATGTCAAAAACCTCAAAAATAATTTTAATCAATGTTTAAGACCAATTTGGATGTTGGGGATATAAATTTCATACTCAGGTTTCAGTTTTCTGGAAAAGGTAAATTTCTGCACCTTTTCGCTTTTGCGACAAAAAACAAATGGTGGTGACGTTCTAAATGCAACCATTATACACCTTCCTACTGACTGACACCTTCATATTGCGTTACCTATTCGTGAGTTGTGTTGTGTTGATACCACTCCACACTATACCACGGGTCAGAGCAAGCACTGCCCAAATCGCAACACCTCCGTCAAGCTTATGAATATATATTTTCCCCTAAGCAAATACATTTAATTAATTAATTTACCGGCGGGTCACTCACACTGCGTGGTGCTGTTGAAGACCTGCAGAGGCGTCTGTGGCAGACTCCAGACGGCTGACGGCGCCGGCTGCAGGTGGTAGTTGCGCGCCGGCAGCGGCTGGCCCGCCTCCACCGCCTGCTGGTACAGAGAGCTGGCCAGCACCACCGGCAGCAGCGCTGGTACCAGCACCAGCACCAGCACCGCTAGCGGCAGCGGCAGCGGCATCAGGAACGGAGGCGACATCAGGGACTGAGGCGACATCCGCCAGGCTGCGACGGACCTTCACCGGCGACTGGTCCACCGCCCGGAACCTCCGCCGGCGCCGGTCCGCCAAACGGTGTGTTTGTGAGCTGAGCTATGGCTACGGAGTCAGCAAACTGGCTATTGATTCGACTCTGATTGAATTGATTGGAATCGTTTGATAAAATTGCCTTGAATTAAAAATAATCGATTCACAACCAGATGTTTGATTCATAAATTGTGATTAAATCAAAACCCGCACATGGAATCTCGAGGCTGATTGAATCGAAAGATTTAACGATTCTTAACGATTTAAGTTCACATGGAATTGTTAAGTTTAAGTTCATTGTGCAAAAATAATGCAGTCCTAGAGGTTTTATTAATTTAATCTAGAATATTAGGTATTGCTGTCGCAATTTGTTTAATGATTATATATAGGTACATTCATTTATGTTTTTATCTCAATTTAATTGACATAAATTTAGGCATATATATTTACATGTTAAATCAAACATGAATCGATAAAAAATCGGAAAGAATCAATTCCCAAATCTGTATCCATGCATGAAACGGTGATTTAATAATTTGGGTTCCAGAATGAATCGTGATCAAGTCGTCCCAAAGAAGTTGAATCAATAACCAGTCTGGACGGGTGCCACGAAACAGCGTGCGGGAAATACCCCGCGAGGCGCCATCCGGTGGGTTTTACTCGATAGCTAGTTTGCTACATAGGTAAATAATACATATTTCGGTATACAATGATACCTGTGCATGGCCGTCCCCACAGGAGGAAGTATAATTTTTTCTCCGCGGATTTGAGCCAGTCATTTTTTATTTTTTGGGGTGTGGAAAAATCACTTTTTTTGGAAAAAACACGATTTTATTTATTTTTTCTCTCGGGAAAACAACAACACAAACGTGATATTCCGTAGCATATACGCATGCAACGAAAAATAACGTTTATCTCATACCAACCCGCTGGGGCGTTACCGATAATTATTGAGTAGGGGGGTCGGCTGAAATGACGAAAAATGTACCACTATGACTATTATGTATGCGTGTCTTTAAGCATTTGCAGCATTTTTAATTTGGATTTTCATGCTATAGTAAATATAGGTGTTTGGCCATGTAGATAATAAGAGGTTAAAATGTTTTCATTTGATTCAGCGTTACAGCCAACCGAAGGCGATGACGATGGCTTCGTTATGAAGAGCCTCTGCCAGTCACTGATGTGACGCCGCGAAGCGGCGTACAATGTTTAATTTTAGGTAGTGGAAAATTTGATTTTGATATTGGAGCCAGACCGTAATTGGAGCCTTAAGCTTCAAGTCCCCCTTTTTTGCACAGTTGGGTATGATATTGAAATGAAGGTAGTTTTTCATATGCATTTGCCTCGGATAGCAAGTCACGATGACCGGTGGCAGTCAGCAACCAATAGTACATATCACATTAAACTGTAGCCTATGCAATATACATATGTCCAAAACTGTAAACAAACAACTTAGTAGTGCAAATGGTTTGAACCCCAGGAACTGAGGCAGAAAGCTTTTCCGCACATAAATAGTCTCTGTTGGATCTGGAGGAGCCTGTGGGAGATGATTGGGGGAGATGGGCCTGGCCTGGTTCCACTATAGGTAGCTCTTTCGGTCCAGCAGATTGGCACCAACTGGAGGCAGCTTCCGGGTGCCGATCCGCGTCCTTGGTTTGCATCACATTTTTCGGAAACTCGGCAAGCTTGCTAGATTTAACATGTTAGCCTGTTGAAAAAAACTCTGGAAGAGAGTGGGCCAGGAACACCGTCAAGGAGAGCCTCTGCCAGACACTTAATGGAATTATTTTTACAATTTCCTAATCTGTATAAGCAATTAGGAAACTTCTGTGATGCCACGAAGCTGTGCGAAATTTTTGCTGTTTTTGACTGTGGATAGCAGGATTTTGACTGTTGCAAAGGCGATTTTTACGACAAATCATCTTCCTCCGATTTTTTATTTTCACAGTTTTCTCCTAAGATCATTGGTTTTCACGTTCAGTGCAGGGAAAACGCAGGTGGGTGAGGGAGAGGGGGCGAAATGCTTGTATTGAATGCCCCAAGATTCCTGCGGGAGGATTTGCCCTGATGCTCCCCCCCCCCTGGATCCGTCAGTGGGACCATATGCTTTACTTATGGTCTTACTTATTAATACTTATAAACCGCTTGCATTATCAGCAAAACATGTTTTTTCTGTTTATCTTTAATTTTACACACAAATGGTGTCCATGCTGAATTGATACAACATATTCTGGAGGGCGCCTTCGGCGCCAGGGGGGGGGGGGGCATGGCCCCATGCCCCCCTTAAATACGCCACTGCCCTATAGCCACGCTCCAAATTGTGCCGCGACGCTTCTGTCGGTGTGTGAATGAGACAGGAATGTGAGTGACGAGTGAGAACATGATTTTCGCAAGAAAAAAAATCCATCCACACTGGAGTCAGAACAGAGGAAGACGGTGATATAAGCCCGTCCTATCCTTCAAAAGCTCCGAGGAAGTCCTGCGGATATCGCGTGAAACCAACACATGCAAGGCATATTTGTTCCATGCATTCAAGAGAGCATCTGCCGTTGTTTTACATTTGTAGTCTGACTAGCAGGGACGTAGCCAACGAGGGGCCACCCTCTGAGCGAAATAAATTCACACTAGATAGAATGAGATTCTCTGAAAACCCGACCCTACCCCTCCCCCTCCCCCCGGTCAGCAGTATATGGCTGAGGAGCAAAATGTGATTTTTTCCGACGTTTGTCCGACTTGTTGTCCGTCTGTCCGAGCAAAATCCTGGCTACGTGCCTGCTGACTATTCTCATGTGTACGAAACATTACCCTTCAATAATTATGATGAAAAATAAAATAAGAAAATAACAATCAGTGTCTTAACGAAAGGAAGCCATTGGAGTCCAATTTCAAGCTTAATGATCAGCGGGTGACTTCTGAAGACCTACGGTCGCAAATAGGAAAATGTAAGTGTTCCAAATTAAAGTCCGCATAAAAATAACCGATCACCTATACAACGGAAATCGGCACAAAAATAACCATAACATATGAACAATTCAGTACAAAACAAACTTTGTTTTCAAGAAGTACTGCAGTAGTAAAAAACGCACATATTAAGTGCGTGAAACGGCGTAAAAAAATACATGTTTTTCTTTCAGCACACGTGGCAGAGCACGAACCGTATAAATACAGCAAGTGAAAAGGCTGAAACTGGTAAAACGCCACATGGCCGATTTAGTCATGCATTTTCTTAAGTTGTATTCGGTGTCAATTTTCTGTGTAGGTGGGAGGTCGCAAATTGGGAGAGGTCGCTAATAGGAACATTTCCCCTGCCGTAACACGCCTTTTTGGCCAATGACCGTGCGGGCGCGCTTTATATTAGCTTCTTTTATTATCTCCTTTCTCGAATCTGCCAAAAGGGAATGCACGTTCTGAGCACTGTATGCTTTATCGTATAAATAAATGATTATATCAAAATTCGTTGACTATGGAAGGTTTCGCCGCGGTGCAAGTTATGCCGACGAAAACTAAACCGAAAGCTTTTAGTTTTATTTTGGCGACGTCACTGTTGACGACTTTTTAGGGGCCATGCAAAACATAGTGGATTTTATCCGGAGAGACATTTTTGGCGCCATTTTTCGGGGGCCTTTGACGAGGGGGCCCCTGGGGATGCCACGCATCACCCTTGTCGGAAGTCTGGCTGCGCCTCTTTTTATGAATTCAGTCCGAATGTTTTGTATGGATGGATTTCCGAGGTCAGGACCCGCGCTAAGCAGAGCTTGTTGCGCAGTGCCCCTGGCCCCACCACCCTATCGCAACATTTCTGTTGACGCAGCAGAATTTAAGAACGAAAGTTTTTACGTGCCCGATCATACCTGGACACGGTCGGCTGAGACTTAGGGGCTGTTCAGCGCTCTAACCGGATTAGGTTGAGGCGGGACCGGTGGAGGTTCGGTGGAGCGGCGCGCGGGAACGACCGGTAGAGACTCAGTGGAATTATCAGCTGTTCGCCATTTTTTGTTTGGATCGAAAGTTGACATTTGTACTCCTTTTTGTATTGTAAGTTTAGCGTTTTGCCGCACGTATCGGGAAATTAATGGGGTATTTGAATCCACCGTGAGTTTGCCAGATCATAACATCGGTCAAACTTTAGTAGGTAAATGGCAGCTTAATCTGTTTAAATGTAGACCAGCTCAATTTTCCCAAAAAAGATGGAAATAAATATATCTAAGACATTTAACACAAAATGATGGTATTGGACTATTCACAACAACAAATGTGTCCTTCGCCAAAAATGTTTACAATAGTTTGTAACCTGGCGGCGCCACAACTTGCCGTCAACCGGGCCCTAATCCGCTCGCCCGAGCGGTTGAGGTTTTGCTCAACCGGTTTGAGGTTCGCGGGAGGGTCAACCGATTTCAGTTTGAGGCGCGGGACGGCCGGTGGGAAAATGAGCCTCAACCGAATTGGTTGAGGGCGGCTGGAACAGCCCCTTAAACTCGCGGTGAGAACATACAAGAAGGTGAAGAAGGTAATCCATGATGGCATTCTAGCATTCCTTCATAATACAATATTTTACTTCAAGGTAACTACTTTTTTGCTACCATATTTGTAACTACTAGTGCTGCCATTTCATAATTTGTCATCACAGGGAAATCACCGTGCGGGTTGATGGTTGAGTGACATGCAGTTTGTTATTTTATTGTTTTATCGATTTTAGGCCCTAATTGATCAGTTGATGTGTCAGATTTCGTTTATGTATATGGTTATTTAGTGGTAAACCTGTCTTGGAGCCACATTGGTCTGATTTTCATTTGTTTATCGTCGATAGTAATATATCCTGCTAGTAAGGTGTTGCAATTTCAATTTGTTGTTATTGAATACGTTTCTCTGTTGACCAATGTAATATCTTTATTTGTACACATTTCTTATGAAAATTATGTTTTGTTCTGACAGGAGCGTCGGCACTGATGGATAGAGGGAGCTAGGGGCCCCAGGACTGATCCGGCCCAACTTGAACTCTGCCCCCCTGCCCCCAGTTAACAGGATTTGAACATAAGCCCTGTGTGATTGAGGAGGGATACAAGCACCTTGCTAACCTCCCAAAAACCTGGCTTCTCCTACTAAAAATTTCCAAACTGCACAATTTGTTTTTAGAATCAGCACTGGAATCACTGGTACGGAATGGTGGTACCTATTGTTTTACCCTAAGTCCAACACCTGTTTCATGCATGTTTGTTTTATTAACTAAGGTATATTGATGTGCTGATTCCAAATCTGGTACCTTATTTATGGTGTATATCAACAGTTCAATAATCCTTACTGGCATATGCAGGGTAGTACTGGTCAACAGATCTGCTGCTGCTCCACATTGGGTGCAATGGTTAGGTTAGGATAGGTTAGCTTTGGTTATGACTCATTTGTGCCACTATTAAGCATCAGATTTTGAATCAGCACTTCAAAATACCTTGGGAAATGCAAAATTTATGCATGAAACATGTGTTGGACTTGAGTAAAATTTTACTGAATCACTTTTGTGCCATTTTCTGTTGAGAACAACTGTCATACTATGTGTGCAGAAACATACTTATAATCTTAAAGATAGATCAATATATATGGTTAATGTCCAAATGGTGTTCATTTTAAAACGGGGTAAAGACCAGACGCAATCCCGGACACATTTTTATGCCTGACTTTATGCTATTGGTGATGTAGTGTATCAGTAATAATGTCTACATTGCTAATAACGTAAGAAGCCTGGTGATAAGATATGACTGTTGTTATGGTTTTCTTCCCTGCTGGGCAGTCTAGGTTAATACTTACTACATTGAGACTTTCCTGACACCAGTTCAAGCTCATGTTTCAATGTTTGTTTTGTAGGCTAGAGCTACTGAATCTATGCTTTACATTCTGCTTTAGTAAATAAACCTTATGACAAGACACATCAAAACACCAGATTTTTCATGCTATTGACATTCTTAACCCACACCCCACTGGGCCTCTGCATTTCCTTCGCCCAACTGGGGAGGGGGTGTTTGAACCCCCCTCTAACTCGGCTCCTACGGCACATAGACCAAAACAAAAAACACTGTTCGAACCGTTATCACATTTCGATGTCCTTTTAATTGTTGTAACTGCATTTTTATTCTCACCAGTCACCAGCATTGCAACTGCAGCCAGACATATGATCAACTAATGAACAGCGACTGTGAAATGTGAATTCCACTCTGTACATGTTTTTTAATAAATAAGACAACCTGACTTATTTTGTATCATTTTGTTTTTATTTGCAGAAAACTAAGTAATACCAAGAGGACTCATTGAGGTGATTTGCACAAAGCATCCTTTTGTATCAAGCTGCATTCATTAGCAGTAGAGCATTGTTTTGTGAATGCCCTGCTAGGCAAGTCTAGACCATGCCTCAACCAAGAGAATCACAAGTAAAACAATACTTGACTAAGGTAAGTGGTAAACTGCAGGCAGAATTACTAGGTTTACCATAAGTCTACCACTCAAGTGACTGACCAACATATTTAGCCTATCTGAATCCTTGCAAACTGACTCTTGCTTCTGATCAGTGTAGAAGGATTCATCTTTTTGCTATACAAATATCGAAATATCAGGGGACACGTGGTGAATATATCAGTCCCTTTTAGTTTTGTATTGTTTGCGATTGTGGTATATTCTGTTGTGACCTAGGCTGACATTTTCTTAATGTGTATTTGCTAGTGATGCTTTGCTGGTGTTTGCAGTTTGCTTTGTGTATGTCTGTAAGTTCTTGATAAGCAGGTTGTTTGGTGTGTTGTTGATTATTTTACAAGTGATTGAAGTTGTTAGCCTTCCACTCTTAAAATAACATTATTCAATAAATTGTATCATTCAGTGAACGTTTATATTTTGCACTGGTAACATGACAGTGAAATGAAAACACACACACATTTTTCAGTACAAGAATCCAGTTACAACCAATAGCGATGTTATGAACGCATTGCGGCACTACCGCGGACTTGCAGCCAAGCAAGATTCATTTGGTAAGTTTAATTGATCAGTCATGCTGTCTAAAAATAATGTTTATTTCTGGAGAGGGTTTGCCAACTTTTGCAGATGCAGATGTGTCCCAACTTTTGCCGATAACCCTTGTCTGGGATGACATGCGATTGGTGGCGAGGACTGCTCGTGGTTTTATTGTTTAGGTCAGGACCTGCATTAAGCAAAGTTTGTTGCGCAGGCTCTGACCCCGCTATCTGGTCGCGCCATTCCAGGTAACCGGCATAATGTATAAGTGAAAGTATTACATGTCCGGACATGCCCAGATGCGGTCTTCCCCGCCCTCTGACGTCAACTGATGTTGAGTGCTACATCTGCCACTGGCCGCAGGTTATCCCAGTCTGGGGCAAATAGCGAGCGCCGAAGCGACTCGAACCCGGCCTGCCGGGCCGAGTGAGATCAGCTGATGTCCAGTGCTCTCTCGACCGAGTTATGACGGAGACTTAGCTCATTGGTCGCGGAGAACCATGCTCAAACGTACCGTCGTGTAATCTTCCGGTCTTAATTTCGGCCGGTGAATAATATGAATCCCGTGGTAGACAAGTTGATGTCAGGGTGCACACAACACGCTCTGCCAATTGGCAATAGATTCGTCCCAGAAGTCGGTCTGAACAAAAAAGGTCCAGGCATGCAAAATGTGCAGATAAGATATGGACATGCCGGTGCGTTTGGTGTATGGTACGACGCCAACACCAGTCGGCAGATGAACTGTGGGCGGGATTAGTGGGTCGTGGGAGCTGGGGAGGACTTGTTGGGCCTTTTGGTAACGTTTAACCCCGCCAAAGTTAATGACTGAAATTGTTCTTATGTCTGGATAGTGTGAATTAGTCCTCTCATCTAGGTATGCTTAGAAGTCCATGAATGATTGCATACAAAAGCTCCCATCTGAATTTTGGGCGGCATGTGACCTTTGTTGTCGGCCCGCCCTTAAACCCCAATCATCATCATCCTATCTGAATTTCATGCATAGTTCCCACTTTTCCTGTCTCATTTATATATCCCTCGGATGTTCAGATAAACATACTTTGGCTTCATTTGAAGAATGTATCTATTGATAGCCTTTAAGTTTAAAGGGAGTGTGCCTACTCACATTGGTCTTGTGGAGTTGTTGACACTAGTCTGTAGAACATATTTTTCTGAATTATAGCCCATGTACTTCATTTCCCCAGAGTCACTTTAGCTGCGTGAGACTATTCCAAAGTCTGCCAATCACATATTCACAACTGGCAGTAACTTAATGTATCTGATGATATGCGCCATAAGAGCTTTTCGCTACTAGAAGCATTGCTCTTAAATTACAAATGCGAGCATGAATATTGATTAGTCCTGGCCCGAAGCATAGAAAAACAATCGGTGGTGCACTGATAGACAGCCTGGCCGAACGATTTCATCACTGTAAAAACAAACCAATACTTACCATTGTCATAAAGGTTTGTTTATCGTTTCTTACAGGCACCATTATAGCGGGCTGTATATACGCCAGGTTAAACATCTTCGACTATCTGTTATCTTATAGTGACTTACCTCGTTTATAATGCGATTTTGGAAACAGAAACAAATGGCACAACAGTCATATACTAATGTAATAATTGCAAGCTAAAGGGCTCCAACCGTAATTTCTATCTAACCGAATAACACGGTACGTCGTAAGAAAAATAATATTTGACATTCAATGAAGAGTACGGTACGGCACACTCCCTATTAATTGGTATCATCCTCACGACTAGAGCACACGATTTGTAATCCAGTGGGAAGCGGGACATCTGTCATATCCGTTAGTGTTTGTAACGATTTTATGTTGTCTCCATTATTTGTAAATATTACAGTTCCAGTACTTGGCATGTTGTTGTCAAGCACTACCATGCTGCCAGCTGGAGTTTGACCGAGAAGTAAGATATGCCTAGCTTACGAGGACTACACGACGGTCGCAATGTGTTCTGAAAGTGTCATCTTATTACGATGTTGATCTGTCAAACGGTACTGACACAAAGTCATGTCGGTTTGCAGTGTTCGATGACGGTACGCGTCAGGAGCTATGCTGCCTGGAGGGAACAATTCCCGTCCAGTATAAGGGTGAGCACTGTTTGCTGAACATAGGAAACATACAGTGTTAGGTACCAGTTTTGTGCTTGCCACCATGTTCCTGTCCTGCTTTGCCGGGTTTTGAGTTTGCATTTACATTTTACTGTAGAATGTAGCTGTTGATATTAGCAAATACACTTAACTAAAACAAACATATATGATTGATTTACTTGTGTAAACATGTGATTATGCCAGTCTTGTCCAACAGCTTGACTTAGTAGACTATTATGGCGCATGTCGAAACAACTTGAATTCAGAGACTAGCGTACCCAACGATGGGTTCAGTGACTCATTGTCACTTTGAGTGAAGCACATGACATTGCGGCATCGGCGTAGCCTAACGCCACCGTTCCCACACCTTGTTCTGATGCTCACCTCTGCGTGCTGAACTCGGCAGGCAGCACGTACAACATCCCGCTGTGCATCTGGCTGATGCATCAGCACCCCCTGGTGGCGCCGCTGGTGTTCGTGAAACCCACGCCAGACATGCAGATCAAGGTCTCCAAGCATGTCGACTACAACGGCAAGGTGTATCTGCCCTATCTCAGCGACTGGTCCCAGGCGAGTATATCGGGGAAAAGGGCATCTCCTGTGTGACTGTGGTATCCATTCGTTGTGGCTATTAGATTATCAGTTCCTCACACACTTGGTCACTTGTTAGTGACATTGTTGCGCACTGCATAGTCGGGCTTATGCGACATATTCAATAACAACGCTCTTTCTACCTTCCTCTCACGAATGGAATGTCGTGAGCGCCTCCATATCTGGCTGAAACTAACCTGCGTGTATAGAGGATTGATTTTTGTCTACCAGGATTAGCTCGCTAGGAGCAAAGCGAGCAGTTAAGTCCAGCGGTACACTTTCATACCGCATAATCTGTAATCGTGAGCTTCAATGACTTCGTCGCGTTAGCAGCTCGTCATATGCTCCGCAGACCGTCGTTCTGACCTGCTCGTAAACAGGTACATACGTGCCATGCTTGTTTATGTCGAGTCTGCCAGTCTGCACTGTCTCAATTGTGTACTAACTTAGCATGGTGTGCCACCTGACATGACTTCATCATGCAATTAACATTGCCTTTCTGAGGGGACTGATTCTTATGGTTGGATCCGTTCACTACTAATATTTTCCCGGTACCTTTAACTGTGTATGTGCTATGGCTCTACCACACGCACATAAATCAACTGGAAAACTTGGGCGGTCAGAGAATGATGTTTTGTTGTAGGAATTTTCTCCGAAATTGCACATTGTTTCGATGCTGGTCATACAAAAGTCGTACAACGTTGAAGTTGCGATATCTTCCATCATGCGTATATACGCCTTGAGGCAAAGTCAAACTTGTATTCCTGAATCTTCCTGCTAGTCGGTTGTACAACGTCGTTTCTGGCATCATGAGGTCAGGACGTCTGTGTTAAATTAGGCTCTACTCCAGTAGTTTTCCAATAGGGGTAATGGATTATCATTCTCTCAAATACGTCTTATCATTACCCCACCTGGGGTAATGCGGCCTTCTGGCGGTGGCCTTCATTGACCATTGAGCGGCTAATTGAGATGTCATTAGTTGATTCGTTTGATGATGTGCACAATGAACATAATTTATTTCAGTTTATATTTCACTGTCACCACATTTTCGTTAAAAGCATACAAATCAGTTGATGCTGAATGATGCTTTGCCTTGTGTTACGATGTACTTGTTGTTATACGCTGGGAACCAAGTTATAAGCCAAGAGCTACAGCGCGCATGTCTATTGTTTACTTAGGGCGCGTTTTGGCCGTCGATTCCCGCCGGGAATCCAGGGAATATAGTGAATTTGGCGCGTTTGCTACAAATGTGCAGCGGAAAAGGGACATGCCTTAACATGCAACAGCTGACGCTCGACGGGGATTCCAGGGATTCCCGCCGGGAATGTGCACGGTCAGAACACAGCCCTATATTCCTGCCCCTAGGTGGCACTAGTAGTAAACGCCTGTAGTTATGCTGTACCGCACAGCTTGAATCCGAGAACTGCAGGCTGTGCAATGGAGAGTGGGGGCGGGGGTGTAACGCGTCATTATGGTGATCGAAAGATGGTAACGATAGTCTTGACGCTGAGAACTATTGATCCCTTGAACGAACCACCGAACCCGTTGTTTACGATGTGGCCCATGAGTGGAATGCGCTGCGGTTTATGACACAGTGGGTGTCTACGGTCTATCTTTGCGCCGTAGGTGACAATACAGTGTCGAGTCTTTTTGACACACGCACATGTTTTTGGCTGTAAGTTCTGAAGGATGGCAGGCAAAACAGATCAAACTGCAGTCAAGTGAGAGGTAGCTCAATATACTCATTTTACAAATTCTTCGGCGTTGTAACCCCAGAGTGAAGTTATTCTTTGTGCTCCATAAATTTAGCTCCGTGAGTTACTCCAATAATAATTGATTAACCTGCGCGTTGCTGGGGTATATTCTGTAACGCGACTTACTGGGGTGGGGGAGGGGGCTATTTATAGCTCCCCTCTGATCTCCGAAACTACAGAACCGATCTGAAAAATTCGAACGGCATTCGATAGCCCTATCAAATTTGTCAAGGGAAACCTAATATTGTTATCCTCAGGAGTCCCAGATGAACGTCACAGGTCACGTCAAAAGAAGACATTGGGGACCGTGCACCATCAAAAGTCTCGGATGGGTCGGCATTGTCGCGCAAGAAAATGCGATACTTTAAAACGCATATATACGTTGTAAATTTGTATGCTGGGTACGTGCATCTATCCTAATTTACTATTCTAAGATAATTCCTTGACCTTGGGGTCAGGTCAAGGTCATACCGAGGTCACGATTGGTTCATGTGGAATTGTTGACACTGTCTGTAAGAAGCACATTTTTCTGATTTAAGCCATGTACCTGATTTCCCTCAGATTCCACTATAGTTGCTGAGATATTTCGCAAACTTCGGCCAAGATCATTCCGGCGCAGGCCAAATTATTAATATTCGTCAGAGGGAAGCTTTCGCTACTAAGAATCATTTCGCCCTTAAATTACAAACGGCTCAGCCTTATAATTGTTAGCGCTGGCCAGATACTGAAAACAACTCGTGAGCACTAGTAGCAGCTTCCGAACAAGAACCCTCGATAACATAAGCATACCCATACATTGGTTCGTAGCGGGTTTGTTTACTGTCTGGTGCGCCATTGATGGTAACATCATTTTACGTCTGTTTTTATAGTGGCATCGTTTATGAGTTTTGAAACATCAACCAAATGCAAAACGAATATAAGTAAAAACTCACTAAAAAGTTAAAACTCCAGACGTGAATTTGATCGTAATCAATGACAGCACAAGTAGCTTCTTAGCCGTAATAAAAATATATTCGACATTTCAAAAGAGTAGACACATCCTTTACACCATTGATTTTTGAAGATGGATTAAGAGGTGCTGTTGAATGAAACAAAGGTAATGAATGGGAAATACACGTGTCATCATATAGTCTGCTAAGCATAGCACCTCAGTCAGCAGTAACTTAAAGGATTTTTGTTTGGTTCTAAAGTAACACCTTAAGTGTTATTCTTTTGCAATGATGTGCCGTTATTTTCAGACTTGCGGAGGAATGAACGAAGTCATGACATCAGGATCGGTGAGTCCTGTGTCGCTGTTTTGTCGTTGGCTAATGTATAAGGACTTTACAAACTAGCTAGCACTTTTCAAAAGTTTGCAAAAGTAAACTAGCTAGTAACTAGCACATTCAAATCCGAAAATCAAGACATCCCCCCCCCCCATTTCAATCATTGAACGGAAACTGTAGCTGGCAAAGTACGCTGAAGAGAGTTTCATTCTAATGATAATGCGCCTGGTACGCCGTTAAACGGATGTCAGTCGTCTGTGACAATGCAAAATAAAACAGTTTCACAAAATAGCTTTACTTTCACATGCTAACCGTTAATATTTGGACGGATCGGAGGCGATTATTCTTTGGATAGTTAAGTCCATTTGTTTGATATGCACTATTATGCAGCATACCTACGACATTATTTATTCACATTAGCTTTTCGATATTACGTCATTCCGAATATAATGGATTGTGCAATATTGTTAACAGGAGTCAGGTTTCAGGCAACGCGTGGTAATTACAGTAGGGATCTATCAACAATCAACCCAGGCATAGGGAAGTGCACCAGACTAGATTAATACATTCACAGGTATGGAGTAAGCTGCTCCTTTGAAATTGCAATAAGCGGGCTTTTCTTCGATCGACTTAAGAGCTGCTTGCGAAAGAGATACTCTACATTCCCATTACTCGATTACGTATTTATCCGATTATTAATGTCAACCCGAACATTCAACCGTATCAACGGAATAACCTGGCTAAGGGCTCTAAGGCTGCCGGTCAAAGGCTGGTTGATCAGTATAGTTGCATACGTACATACTAGTACAGATGCATCGGCCAATGGCTACGTTGCCTGACGTGGTTCGTGTCGCCTTTCGTTCTGTGACGGCTGCTTGGCTTAATCTTCTGGACTCTTCTATATCATATGTTTTTGATTTTTGGGGGCTTTGGACGGCGCTGTCCCGGCTGTCTGAATATGACGTGACTGCACTTTCTCTGGTGTTGTACGATGGTGCCTGGTCTTCCTGGCCACGATGTGATCCGCAGTTTGTTAACCTGCTGTGTCTGGTGTGTCTGGTGTGCGGTGTCGTATCACTGGCTGTGTCCGGTCCTCCGTCGGATGTATTGTGTATTAGTATTAGTGTTTGTTGACGGTTGTATGTCAGGGTTGATGCAGTGGCGCTCGGCCACCGTGCTGAGGTGCTTCTCCCCGATCCCTGCACAGAGCTCAGTTCATCTCGTCCTCCCAACTCTCGTTCTGTCGTCTGACGTCTCGTTTCAGGCCTAATGCAGCCTGTTGTCTGGTCTAGTGCCGTATCCCTCGCTGAAACGGGCCGACTGCCTGTTAGATCTGCTTGGCCCTGATTGTCTGTTCTGTATTACATGTGTCGTTGGACCTGTTTGGCCTGATGGTTTCTGATCTATATTGCAGGCTTCGTCGGACCTGCTGGGCCTGATTTCAGGTTCTGGTAATCATCTTCAGTGAGGTTCCGCCGGTGTTCGCTCGGCCTAAGAACTCCCGCCCTTACCCGGCCTATACCGGGCAGCAGAGTAAGACACGCTATCTACTCACGGCTGCAATGTGTTGCTGGCTGTAGTGAGCAGTACGCCGATAGTCCCAGTTTGATGCGTTTTCTTTCATCTTTGTTTGAGTGATATGCATCTATGTCGATATTGACTTTAACGTTAGCATTCACTTGGATTTGCTGTCCATGTTTTGTTTGGTGCCCTCTTTTCATGCTGAGTTTTTTTTTCTATGCCGCCACCCAAGAGCAGGTGACCAGGAGTGCCCCCTCCCTCTATCCCGACGACCACACACCTTAACTTTAACACCCAGAAAACATAAAATAACAAGTCGCGGACCCTCCCAGCTAAGAGGAAATGGAAAGGGGAAACGAATAAGCTTTAAGCAGAGAGAGAAATCATGATTAGATATATAAAAGTAAGTAAGAGAGGCCAGTTAGTCATTACTGAAATCCCAGTAAATGACTGCCCCCATACTTCCCTGGGAATCCACATTCATTCACACTTTTCTATCAAGATGTTAGTAAAAAAGGAGTAATCATAACTGGGCATCTGTAGTGGTTATTTCTGGTCAAAAATTCAGCATGAAGGTCCAATTGCCAAGCCCCAACTCAGGCCACCCAACTAAGCAAGCTTGTTGCCAGGTGGCCTATGGAATCCAAAGCTCCAGTTATAGTGGGGTGATATACATATAAACAGATATAACAAAGACACTCACATACACATACATACACATTACACATACTACACATTACATAACATATACATACACATACATACACATACATACACAACATACACATACATACACATACATACACAGTTACATACAACATACTAACACATACATACACATACATAACATACATACCCACATACTACACATACATACACATCATACACCATACATACACCATACATACACATACATACACAACATACACATACATACACATAACATTACACCTACATACACATACAACAATACCATACACATACAATACACATACATACACATACATACACATACATACACATACATACACATACAACACATACATACACATGCATACACACACACGCACACGCCACACATACATACTTACATACCACAAATACCATACTCATACATACTCATACATTACACATACATACACATACATACGCATACCATACATACAAATACAATACATACATAACATGTGCACACATACATACCACATATATACATATCATATAACATACATACATACACATAATAAGCATATGCATTATACAACATAACACACTTCGCCTCCCCGCGGCACCAGGCGGCCTGGCAGGACCGGTCACATTGCCGCTTCCTCCCGCCACCGGCAAAACCTCGCGGGAAGGGACCTCCCTAGGGGTGGGGAGACGTACACTTCATTACATGGAATATCGCACATCAGCATGCCACTTCATACATATATACACACATTATATAAGTAATTTTAGTTGCAATGCAAAGTGCAATTTACTGTATGATTTCGGTGACTGTTAAGTTACAGGAGGCTTTCGTTTTTTAATACTTGATTAAGAAAAGTAATTCTAGATATTCTTTAATTAGAGAGAGTTCTTCTATCATAGGCGAGCAACATCAATTTTTGTATTTATTGTCTGATGTAGCAGTGTACGTTCTGCCCCGCCTCTGAACCCACCTTTACCCCGCCTTTACCCCGCCTTTACCCCGCCTTTACCCCGCCTCTGCCCCGCCTCTGCCCCGCCTCTCAGAGGTGAACCCGCCTCCTCTGAACCCACCTCCTCTGCCCTGTGCCCCGCCTCTGACCGTGTTGTGACGATGTGCCGCCAGGTTACCCGTCTCAGCCGACGATGCCGTACCCGTCTCAGCCGACGATGCCGTACCCGGTCCACCCGCCGGCGCGGCCCGCCTACCCCACGCCCTACCCGCCGTACTCAGGAGCGGCCAACACACCCTACCCGTACCCGACACCGCCACAGGTAGGCCATACTGCACCGTATGGTAGCTGAGACTCAACCAGAATGGTAATCAGTGTCCATTTTGACATTTCCTTTGCAAGTCTGACGGTCCGGTAGCCGTTCTGTTGTACCTTTCTTGTTTATGACCATCGATGCTGGTCATTCTACAGATTTCCGTTTCCATGTTAGACTGCGGCGCACTCAACTCCAAATCAGCATTCTATGTCAGATTGATGCATTTTGATTTTAGTTATTTTGTTGTCGTGCTTGAATACCGCGATCGATTGTTGTCTACTGCCATTATCTTTTCCACACTAGTCCTATGTGACCTGTGACCTCTGCTGTCTAGTGCTATGTGACCTGTGACCTCTGCTGTCTAGTCCTATGTGACCTGTGACCTCTGCTGTCTAGTACCATGTGCACCTGTGACCGCTGCTGTTCTTAGTCCTATGTGACCTGTGCAGCCCACTAGCTATGTTGACCTGTGGACCCTCTGCTGTCAAGTTCCTATTGTGACCTGTGACCACTGCTGTCTAGTCCTATGTGACCTGTGACCTCTGCTGTCTAGTCCTATGTGAACCTGTGACCTCTGCTGTCTAGTCCTATGTGACCTGTGCACCAGCTGCTGTCTAGCCTATGCTGACCTGTGACCACTAGTCCTATGTGACCTGTGACCCTCTGCTGTTCAAGTCCCTATGTGACCTTGTGACCACTGCTGTCTAGTCCTAGTGTGACCTGTGACCGCGCTGTCTAGTCCTTATGTGCCTGGACCCACTGCTGTCTAATCCTATGTGACCTGTTGGAACCTCTGAATGTATAGTGCTATGACCTGTGACCTCTGCTGTCTAGTCCATTGACCTGTGGACCGCTGCTGTCTAGTCCTATGTGACCTGGACCTCTGTGTGTCATGTGACCTGTGACCTCTGGTGCCCGTTCCCCATGTGGTCGTGACCTCTTGGTATGTCCCGTTCAACATGTGACTGGTGACCGCTTGCTGTTCTAGTCCCTATGTGGACCTGACCATGCTGTCTATTTCCTATGTGATATGTGAACCAGTGCTGGTCTAGTCTAATGTACCTGTGACCTCTGCTGTCTAGTCCCTATGGACCGTTGACCTTCTGCTGTCCCGTCCACATGTGACCTGTGACCTCTGGTGTCTATCCTATTGCGACCATGTGATCGCTGCGTCTAGTCGCTATGTGTGACCTCGTGACCACTAGTCCTATGTGACCTGTGACCTCTTGGCTGTCTAGTCCTATGGTGGGACCTGTGCCCTCTGCTGGTCTAGTCCTATGTGAACCTGGTTGACCGCTGTTGTCTAGTTCCTATGTGACCTGTGACCTCTGGTGTGTCCTCCTATGTACCTGTGACCTCTGCTGTCTTAGTCCTATTGTGACCTGTGACTCTGTGTCTAGTCCTATGTGATCTGCGACCTCTTGCTGTCTAGTCCTATTGACCTGTGACTTTACTTGCTGTAGTCCTATGTGACCTGCTTGACCTTTGGTGTCTCATCCTATGTGACCTGGTTGATCTTCTGCTGTCTGGTCCTATGTGACCTGTGACTCTGCTTCTAGTGCCTCATGTGATCTGTGACCTCTGTGTCTAGGCCTATGTGACCTGTGACCGCTGCTGTCTAGTCCTATGTGACCTGTGACCTCTGCTGTCTAGTCCCATGTGACCTGTGACCGCTGCTGTCTAGTCCTATGTGACCGATGACCTCTGCTGTCCCGCCCCATGTGACCGGTGACCTCTGGTGTCCCGTCACATGTGGTCGGTGACCTCTGGTGTCCCGTCACATGTGACTGGTGACCGCTGCTGTCTCGTCCTATGTGACCGGTGACCTCTGGTGTCCTGTATGACCTCTGAGATGACCTCTATCTCCCACAGCAGCCTGCCAGTGACGGCAACGCCACCATCGGCGAGGAGCACATCCGCGCCTCGCTGCTGTCGGCCGTCCAGGACAAAGTGCGCCGTCGGGTGCGCGAGGTCTCGTCTCAGGTGCAGGCCGAGCTGGACGTGCTGTCCGGGACAGAGCGCGATCTGCAGCAGGGGAAGACCAAGCTGGACACCGCCGTGAAGCAGCTGGAACAGGAGCAGGTAACGGCAGACGGTGAAGCCCGGTCAAGGCGCAGAAGATTGGAGTGTACCTTGATTAAGCGTTAACTTATGCCGAGCCACTGCTTGAGATGGGTTGTTTAAGGGAGACACTGTCGCTCAGAATGTGCATTGGTCGCTGAAGAAATGTGTACATTGTGTAAGATACGATATGATACTCCGTGAGCTTTGGTGAGCTGAATGTGTTATGTCGATTTTACTTGTTTTCCCGGTGTGTTATTATGGTAAGACACCTAGCTTTCTCCCTCCCCTTCTCTCCGTCTTCCTGCCTCTTTGTCTCTCCATCTCTTATCCGTCTCCCACGTCTCCCCGTCTTCCCCGTCTTCCCCGTTCTATCTCCGCTTCCCCGTTCCTTCCCCGTTCTCCCCGTCTATACCCCGTCTTCCCCCGTCTTCCCTATTCCCCGTCGTCCACGTCTTCCCCGTCTCCTCCGTCTCCTCCCGTCTCCCCATCATCTAACGTCTCTCCCGCTCTCACCTCTCCCCGTCTCCCCTGTATTCCCCCGTCTCCCCGTCTCCTCCGTCTCCTTCCCGTCCTCTCCCGTCAATCCTCCCGTCTCCTCCCGCTCCTCCGTTCCTCCCGTTCTCCCCCGTCTCCCCCCGTTTTCTTTCCCCCCGTTCTCCCCCCGACTACTCCCCCCGGTTTCTCCCCCGCGTCTCCCCCCCGGATACTCCCCCCAGTCTCCCCCGATTCTCTCCACCCCAGCTCCCCCCGTTCTCCACCGTCTCCCCCCGATTCCTCCCCCCGTCTCCACCCGTCTCCGCCTGTCTCCCCCGTCTCCTCCCGTATCTCACGTCTTTCACGTCTCCCCCGTCTCCCGGCAGAGTATGCTGGACGAGCGGCTCGGTATCCTCCGTGACAAGAATGTCGAGATGGACGCGGCTATCGCACGTATGGAGGGCGAGGAGCAGATGGACATTGACGAGGCGGTCATCACGACAGCGCCGCTCTACAAACAGTGAGTCTCGCTCTCGCTCTCGCTCTCTGACACCTGGGTCTCTCTAACGGCACTGACGGAGGTGGCTGGCGGCTGGCGTCGTCAACACTCAGCAGCGTGGCCAAGTTCGGTTAGCAATGCGTGGGATGTGCGCCACATGATCGCAGAAGCTGGGGCGCCCCTAAATCATAAAACAACACCACACAATGCGTGGGAGATGTTCAGTGGGGGCCTAAACTGATGGTGCCGAATGCCGAATTCACGTGCCTTCTTTATATGGACAAGTTACTGTGGCATGTTTAGTAATGTTTTGTATAATTGTATTGTTCATTATTGTATTATTGTATTGCTATTGTTGTATTTGTATTACTGCGTTGCTCCCCCCAAGTGACTGACCGAGGTAGCTTAGCGATACATAGCATACGGACGCATGGTTTAGCAAGTAGCAACGCATTGTGCCCAACATATCTGAACACCTAGTCTTTCCATGGATAGTCGGCTGTGACTGTCCGCTTTCGTTGCCGTCTGTACCTGGCCGCTACCTGGCCCCTGTGCCTGACCGCTGCCCCTCTCCCCCTCAGACTTCTGCAGACGTTCGCGGAGGAGAACGCCACCCAGGACGCCATCTACCACCTGGGCGAGTCGCTCGGCCACGGCGTCATCGAGCTGGACGTGTTCCTGAAGCAGGTACGCATGCTCAGTCGCCGCCAGTTCATGTTGCGAGCCACCATGCAGAAGTGCCGGCAGCGAGCCGGACTATCCGGCTAGCCGGGGCCGGGCTAAAGTCGGCTGTCTAGCTAGACAGGGCTGGGCTGCAGCGGGACCGTCTGGCTTCGCTGGTCTTCCTGGCTAGCCGGGGCCTGGTCGCTGGTCTCCTCGGCTAGATGGGGTTCGGCTGCTGGTCTCCCTGGCTAGACGGGGTGGAACCATTGGTTTCCCTGGCTAGACGGGGTGGAGCCATTGGTTTCCCTGGCTAGACGGGGTGGAGCCATTGGTTTCCCTGGCTAGATGGGGTGGAGCCATTGGTTTCCCTGGCCAGACGGGGCTGGAGCCATTGGTTTCCCTGGCTAGACGGGGTGGAGCCATTGGTTTCCCTGGCTAGACGGACCTGGTCGCTGGTCTCCCTGGCTAGACGGGGCTGGGCCGCCAGTCTGAGTTCTAAGTCCTGAAGTCGGATAAATTCAGGACTCTGGTGCTAAAGTGAAGCGGGAGTCTTGTGTGCTGAGAAGGTTCTCCAGACTGGGGATCGGGGTGATCACAGAATTTGAACCAAAAGCGAACAATTACTGCAGTTTCGCAGATATTAGAGCTCGTGCTTTGGCAACTAACTGGGTGTTCTCGATCAGTATTTTAATCAAGAATGTGGTTCTTAGTTCCCTAGAAAATACAAACCGAGATTTAAATGACCTCATGTAAAACACCCAGACTGTTATCACCTGTCGCTGCATTTACTGCATTTCCTGCGGAATTCTGGGGCAAATGCTTAGTTTTCTTCACCTTCGAGGACCGGCGGCGGTGTGATGCACGTGAGAGAGTCCTATCTGAGCCAAATCTGCGCATACCGAGAGCTCGGAGCTCCGGCTGGCCGATACGGGGGGGGGGAGCTGGGCCGATAACTGGGGCGTGGGGGGGGGACAGCCTCGGGTATCACTAGGCTGGACACCATATTATCAAGTATAGCGGACGGAGTCAGGACAGGTTTTGTGGTCTGTTCTGATTAGTGTTCGCTGCTGGTGGTCGCTGCGTGCGTGCGGTTGCCGCTCAGTGCGTGGGTGCGTGTGTCCGTGTAGATGTTTGTGCGTGCTTGCTCTGATCCATACGTACTTTGAGTATTACGTACTGTGGGTATATGTGAGGATTGTGAAAACAGGACCGCCCGAGTGAGTGCTTTCCGTCGCGTATGTCCGTTTCAGAGACACACATTGATGTAGCGTGAGCGGGGCAGTGATTGCCTATGGGGATACTTGTGCCTATGTTGTGGGACCGCGCCGACGTGGCCGGTCCGTCTGATCTGATCACTTATCAGCGTAATCGAGATCGACGCTCTGTCGGCCATCTTTATTGTGAAGCGCCGCACTGTGGCGGCTGGACGAACTGGCTCGGACGTTTAAATATATGCTCATCGTGATGATGAAAACCGCCGAGTGTTGCATGGTCATTGGTCATTATTGTGTTGTTGGAGACGTTCGATTGGTTTTTCATCCGACTGAAAACCGTGACGATGAACGGCGCCTACTAGTACTGTGCAAGTAAGTACGTACGAGCAAACACTCCGTAGGTCAACCCTTGACAACTACGCTGAACAAGTTTGTCGTGATCGCGGTAAAAT
>VOPJ01014277.1:0-11316 GCA_014673585.1 Semibalanus balanoides
ACACTGCAGTGGTGGAGCCCAACGTACACAGCTGACACTGCAGTGGTGGAGCCCAACGTACACAGCTGGCGGTATAGGGACGGAGCAACTGTGCAGAGCCTACGGTACGGAGCCAGAGGTACGGAGCCAGAGGTACGGAGCCAGAGGTACGGAGCCAGAGGTACGGAGCCAGAGGGTACGGAGCCAGAGGTACGGAGCCAGAGGTAAGGAGCAAGAGGTACGGAGCCAGAGGTACGGAACCAGAGGTACGGAACCAGTGGTACGGAGCCAGAGGTACGGAGCCAGAGGTACGGAGCCAGTGGTACGGAGCCAGAGGTACGGAGCCAGAGGTACGGAACCAGTGGTACGGAACCAGTGGTACGGAACCAGAGGTACGGAGCCAGAGGTACGGAGCCAGAGGTACGGAGCCAGTGGTACGGAGCCAGTGGTACGGCACTAGTGGTACAGAACCAATGGTACGGAACCAGTGGAACGGAACCAGTGGTACGGAACTAGTGGTATGAAGCTATTGGGACGGAGCTTACGGGACGGAGCTTACGGTACGGAGCCATACAGAATATAGAGCCAAGGACTATAGCAAAAGTCAACGATACGGAATTCTCAGTACGGAGCCCTCTGTGCGGAGCTATATGGATGGAGCTATAGGGACGGAGCTAGGGAGAAGCAGCCCTCTGTACGGAGCTAGGGAAGCAGCCCTCTGTACGGAGCTAGGGACAGAGCCATTTGTACGGAGCTAGGGACGGAGCTCTCTGTACGGAGCTATAGGGACGGATCCATTTGTACGGAGCTATAGGGACGGAGCCATTTGTACGGAGCTAGGGACGGAGCTCTCTGTACGGAGCTATAGGGACGGAGCCATTTGTACGGAGCTATAGGGACGGAGCTCTCTATATGGAGCTAGGGAAGCAGCCCTCTGTACGAAGCTAAGGACGGAGAAGTTCGGAGCTCATAGTACGGACTACGGAGCTGACCGGCCCTACTGAGCTGAAAGCCTCCTCGCTGCTGGACTGCATACTGCTGACTGCTGACTGCTGACTGCTGACCGCTGACCGCTGACCGCTGACCGCTGACCGCTGAACTGCTGACTGCTGACTGCTGACTGCTGACTGCTGACTGCTGACTGCTGACTGCTGACTGCTGACTGCTGACTTTTTGGAAGGTGGCAGTGTCCCTTTAAGGCTAATGATCCTGTAATGTCCAAGCTAGACTTAGCTTGACGAGTTACAGCTTATTTGTGTTCGTCCTATATTTTTTCGCTGGCTTTTCGGGTTGGCTTCCGGCTGTGTTTATAGGTGATATAATTGCCATCAACTCAACGAAAATAGTTATGCACCCAAAGACATATAGAGTTAAAAGACAGCGTCGACTCTTCTGTGCTTCCAATATCCCTTTTTTATTCCTGCATCATTTCTACCTTCTCCTGCTCTATCTTTCCAATATTTCCGTCAGGATGGTTCCTTCTCTCCCCACTTCCCTTCCACTTATATCGCTCGTTCCATCTCCCTCGCCGTGTCCCTCTCCCCTCCGGTTGCTTCCCTCCCTATCATCCTGTGGTCAGATGACAAATGTTTACAAATTACCGAGGCTCGTAGACCGCCAATTAGAACGCCGGTCGGCGGCGGCTGCGGCGGCCCCGCCGGACGGCGGTGGTGTCTGGACGGTGGCGGTACCGCCACACCGCCGCCGCCGCACCGCCGCACCGCCCCGGTCTCCGCCAGCTAATTGCTGCGGTCGCCGCGGCGGCCGTCAGCCGCGCGGTATTTAGTACTCCGCCCCTCCACAAATGAAGACGTTTCCAGTCCCGGGCCGAGCAGAGCCGTGATCAGCGAGCAGGCAACACTGGATAGCGAGGGGTGTATACGTGACAGCGAGCAGGCAACACTGGGTAGCGAGGGGTGTATACGTGACAGCAAGCAGGCAACACTGGGTAGCGAGGGGTGTATACGTGGCAGCGAGCAGACAACACTGGGTAGCGAGGGGTGTATACGTGACAGCGAGCAGGCAGCACAGGGTAGCGAGGGGTGTATACGTGACAGCGAGCAGGCAATACTGGGTAGCGAGGGGTGTATACGTGGCAGCGAAGCAGGCACGGCATGGTAACGAGGGGCTGTATACGTGATAGCGAGCAGGGCAGCCACTGGGTAGAGAGGGATGTATACGTGCAGCGAGCAGGCAAACACTGGGTTAGCGAGGGTGTATACGTGGCAGCGAGCAGGGCAACACTGGGTAGCGAAGGGTGTATACGTGACAAGCGAGCAGGCAACACTGGGTAGCGAGGGGTGTATATACGTGACAGCGCAGGCAGGCAACACTGGTTAGCAGGGGTGTATCGTGTCAGCGGAGCAGGCAACACAGAGTAGACGAGGGTTGTATACGTGCAGCGAGGCAGGGCAATACTGGGTAGCGAGGGGTGTATACGTGACAGCGAGCATGCAACACTGTGGTAGCGAGGGGTGTATTCGTGACAAGCGAGCAGGCAAACACAGGGTAGCGAGGGGTGTATTCGTGGCAGCGAGCAGGCCAACACTGGGTTATTACGAGGGAGTTATACGGTAAGGCAGCGGAGAAGGCAATACTGGGGGTAGCGAGGGTTATTACGGGCAAGCAGAGAAAAGCAATACTGGGTAGCAGGGATGTTAGTATACGTGGCAGCGAGACAGGCAACACTAGAGATACGGAAGGGGTGTATACGTGGCAGCGAGCAGTCAACACAGGGGTTACGAGGGGTGTATAGTGCAGCGAGCAGGCACACAGAGTAGCGAGGGGTGTATACGTGACAGCGAGGCAGGCAAACACAGGGTAGCGAGGGGAGGTTATACGTGACAGCGAAGCAGGGCAACACAGGGTAGCGAGGGGTGTAATAGCGTGACAGCAGAGCAGGCAGCAACTGATAGCGAGGGGTGATACGTGGACAGCGGAGCAGCAACACTGGGGTAGCGAGGGGTGTATACGTGGCAGCGAGGCAGGCAACACAGGGTAGCGAGGGGTGTATACGTGCACGCGAGCAGGCAAACACAAGGGTAAGAGCAGGGGTGTATACGTGGCAGCGAGCAGGCAACACTGGATCGTGAGGGGTGTATACGCTGGCAGCGAGCAGGCAACACAGGGGTTTTAGCGAGGTGGTGTATACGTGGCAGCGAGCAGGCAACACAGGTAGCGAGGGGTGTTATTACGTGGACAGCGAGCAGGCAACACAGTGGTAAGCGAGGGGTGTATCGTGACAGCGACAGGCAACATAGGGTAGCGAGGGATGTATACGTGACACGAGCAGACAACACTGGGTAGCGAGGGGTGTATACGTGGCAGCGAGCAGGCAACACTGCGGTAGCGAGGGGTGTATACGTTGAGAGCGAAGCAAGGCAAAACACATGGTAGCGAGGGGTGTATACGTGGCATGCGAGCAGGCAACCACAGGGTAGCGAGGGGTGTATAGTTGACAGCGAGCAGGCAACACAGGGTAGCGAGGGCGTGTATACGTTGACAACGAGCAGGGCAACACAGGGTAGCGAGGGGTGTATTACGTGACAGCGAGCAGGCAAACACTGGATAGCGAGGGTGTATATGTGGCAGCGAGCAGCAACACAGGGTAGCGGGGGTGTTATACGTTGGCAGCGAGCAGGCAACACTGGGTAGTCCGGAGGGGTGTTACGTGAACAGCGAGCAGGCAACACTGGGGTAGCGAGGGGTGCTATAACTGGCAGCGAGCAGGCAACCACTGGGTAGCGAAGGGTGTATACGTTGACAGGCGAGCAGGCAGCACTGGATAGTAGGGTGTATACGTCGGAAGCGAGCAGGGCAACACTGGGGTAGCGAGGGGTGTATACGTGACAGCGAGCAGGCAACACAGGGTAGCGAGGGGTGTATTCGTGGCAGCGAGCAGGCAACACTGGGTAGCGAGGGGTGTATACGTGGCAGCGAGAAGGCAATACTGGGTAGCGAGGGGTGTATACGTGGCAGCGAGAAGGCAGCCACGTATAGTGAGGCGGTGTGATATACGTGACAGCGAGCAGCAGCACTGGTAGCTGTTTACTGTACCACCGTGTTGAGGACAACGTTTGATGGTTGACCAGCTCCAGTCTGACCTAAGATAATACTTCAGCAGATTGTCGCTGGACTGGTAAGCTACGTCTTAATCCTCAAAGTGTTATGCCTTCACGGTGAGCTTTAAGAACATCTCCTGTTCAGCATGCGTATCCATCGATGGATCGGTTCCTTGAGCGCGTTTTCTGAGGTACGATGATTTAGGCGTCATGTTAGATACAAAATAACCTTTTCGGCTCACATCAATCAAACTATTTCTAAAGCCAACAGAGCTCTCGGCGTTTTGATTAGATCTTTCCAAACTGGTCTCCCTCGGCAAAAATTATGCAAGAAAACCTTGCAGGCCACGTACTATACAAACGTCCGGTCCATCCTGGAATACGGTTGTGTAATTTTGGGTGGCGCGGCTAAGTCACATGTGGAGCGACTGGAACGCGTTCAGCACAAATTTGTTATGTGGATGGCGTCCCGAGCCAACGATGTTAAGACTTGCTCTCTGGCCTATGAGGAACTGCTTCACTTGTTTGGTATACCTACGTTGAAGGCCAGACGTCGACAGTACGACCTGATTTTTATAAGAAACATTTACCGAGACAAGGTTGACTCCCCCTATCTGCTCAGCTGTTTCTCGCTCCACATACCTAGGCCGCTAGGCGTGCCACCCGTCGTCTTTCACTGTTCCAAACACCATACGCTCGTGTGAACACTGTAAAGACAGGTGATTTTTAACCGCCTTCCCGAGGAGATGAACTGCTTTTTACGTTAAAGTTCCGACGATAGATATGTTTAAGTATGAGTGTATGTTCTTTTAAAAACTGCGTGAAAATGTATGTGAACGCGGCGCCATAGGATAGTTTTTCATTTTTTCATTTTTAGTGTATACCTTTACTCTGCATTTCGAATGTTTATCATCTGTATTATGTATTACTAGCTCAGGTACCCGACGTTGTCCGGGAAATGCACGGGGCCACAGCTTTGCCTGCCTTGGAAATTGAGTTCTGGAACATAGTTTATTTTCACCATCACCACATTCCTGAAAGCGAGCATATCATGCGAAGGGCAAGCGCCTAATCCTTCAGCAACGCACCTACCATATTTACAGGGGTTGGTACACACTCCAAAGTTCTAAGACTAGTCCCAGGAAGTCTCTAGATTTTCCGAATTTCCACTGGAGAATTGACATCCATGGATTTTAGAAAGCGCCATTGCCGAGGAACAACTAATTCTGCGTGATAAAAGCCAATTCCTAACGCTACCAAGAAACCGGCAATGCGTAGAAAAGAATATACTATTCTAAAGAGCATGCTGAAAGAAAGCGGCATGCCGAAGAAAGCGAGAAAAAAGAGCATGCATGAAGAAAGCGCGCATGCCGAAGAAAGCACTGCAGCAATAAAGAAATAGCAAACATACACATGCAAGAAAGAAAGCTACATGCAGAGAGCAACTGCCGAAGAAAGCGCCGAATGCTGAAGAAAGCAATAGTTCTATAAAAAATAGCCAATTATCATAACGCTACCCAAACCGATGCTGAAGAAACAATAAACGTATTCTAAAGAGCATGCTGAAAAAGGCATGCGAAAAAGCGAGAAAAAGAGCATGCTGAAGAAAGGCCATGCGAAGAAAAGCAACATTGCCAAAGAAGCGAGAAAAAAGAGCATGCTGAAGAAAGCGTCATGCCGAAGAAAGCAACTAATTCTGGTAAAAATACAAGAAACCGGCATGCCAAAGAATACAGGTTAAGTATACGTTTTTCTTTTGAGTTCGAGAGCGTTCCTCAAATGATTCATAAACAACCAAGGTTAACTTCAACGATCAGGGCCCAGGTAAGCCGGTCGTAGGCAGCGAATGACATGGGGACGTCACCGGGCCGGTCGCCCTAGAACAAAACAAATAGCGTCGATTTCAAGCCTTGTCATTGTGGAATACGATTCACGTGACCATGTCGTCATAGGACAGATCTGACATTTTGTTGAAAGTATCATACTTGATTTCGCTGATTTCGACATTATAGTGGCGCCATTTGCTGCAATGCTAAGAAACTGCCACTAATAAACTGCAAATTTAAGCCACTAAGGAAACTGCAAAAAATTATCGGAACGTCGTTCATACAATATTGACATTGCAAGCCATTAAATCACCGTGAACCTGCGAAAATAGCGAATTCTGAATCTGGCATTGGTTTATTTGCGTAAGAGGTCTGTGTTAGCCGCCAATAGGTCACTGACATTAAGGAAAAAAAGAAAGCAGCCTCACTGTTGCTTTAATTTTATAAGATGTGTATGATGTGTTATGTATGCTGTTTTAACTTCGATCACCTGTCACTGGCATTGCCTGTTGGTGAGTATTTTGATAATACATAATACAATAATATAGCGAGGGTGTTATACGTGCAAGCGAGCAGGCAACCCAGGGGTAGCGAGGGTGTATACGTGAGCGAGCAGCGCACACTGGTAGCGAGGGGTGTATACGTGCAGCGAGCAGGCACCACTGGTAGCGAGGGATGTATCGGGGCAGCGGAGCAGGCACACAGGGTAGCGAGGGTGTTAACGTACGAGCGAGCAGGCAACACAGGTACGAGGTGATATTACGTGGCAACGAGCAGCAACATGGAGTTTTAGCGAGAGTATACGTGGCAGGCGAGCAGGGCAAACAGGGTGCGAGGGGTGTATACGTACAGGAGCAGCAAACACTAGGTAGCGAGGGATGTATTACGTGACAGCGAGCAGGCAACACTGGGTAGCGAGGGGTGTATACGTGACAGCGAGCAGGCAACACATGGGTAGCGAGGGATGTATACGTGACAGCGAGCAGGCAGCACACTTGGTACCGAGGGATGTGTATACGTGGCAGCGAGCAGGCAACACAGGGTAGCGAGGGGTGTATACGTGACAGCGAGCAGACAACACAGGGTAGCGAGGGGTGTATACGTGACAGCGAGCAGGCAACACAGGGTAGTGGCACTGAACTGCCACGCGTGCTTTTAAGAAGCTCACCATCAAAACACAAAAGAATAAACTTAGTTTCACGAAAATTCAACCTGATTTCAGAATACATAAATGAAGCCTGATGATACAATGTTCTCAAGGGCGGATCCAGGGGAAGCCAAAGGGGCCCCCGCCCCAAAGGTTCTGAGACTATGTTTTGCCCCCACAAAAAAAAACACAGACGTACAGCTGTAAAAAAATGCTTTTGCAGCAGTCAAAATACAGCCATCCACAGTGAGAACTCGAAAATTTCGCGCCGCTTCGCGGCATGACACCAAATACGCAATTGTTTAACCCGTGCACTGCAGGGGGGTTGATTTCCGCCCCCCTCAGGTTTTTCAGGAGTAGCGCAAAAACGGCGGCGCGCAGCCCCGCCAAATTTTGTACACCTGTTTGGGCATCAATTACACACACACTTTGAAAAGTTTTACTTGAGGTATCTCAGGTCAGCGGTCACAAGTCATGTACAAGTGACCTGACCTCGAAATGTTGGCGCTTACGTGCCAAAGCCACAGTTTTTTCGAATATGTGAAACTTGCAGATTGCATTAAGAATACAGTACTCAATTCGTTTATCTCGGATTTTCGTATCGGTGACCAAAGGTTAGGTCAATTTCTGACCTCCTCAGTTTTAGCTTGTCCGGAGTCAGACCGGTAGTGTATTGTTAGTCACGGAGGTTGCACTCAACAGATAACAAAACAAAAGTAGAAACACCACATAGTTTATGAATGAACACTGGTCAAACAGGTTTGGTGGGATAAGGATTCACTTGTTAGTCATGTTAGAATTCGGACCGTTATTGTTAAAGGTTAGAGAAAAGTTTGACAGTGCATACATTAACTATATTAAGTGATTTAATATAGTTTTATTATAAGATTTAATTATATATATAATAAGATATATTATAAGATATATAAGATTAACCCATTATAAGTGAATGGGAAAATAAACAAATGCTTCCCTTTCAGAAAATATGCTTGGATCCAGGCCAATTATTTCAGAAATCATTGCTATTTTAGCTCATTCTAAATGATCAAGGTGCAATTGTTGCTTGAGTTACTTCTACAAGTCATCTGAGGTCATCATAGTCCTCAGCAATGAATTTGTAATACTCTGATAGGAAAAGAGACGAGCATTATTACACAAGTGTTGTCTCGTCTGCCGCGTTGGCCCCATATGCAACATGACCTACCTGATCACAATGACCTTACCTGGGTCAAATTTGGAAGTTGACCCTCACCAGGTCGACCGTTATGTGTTTCAAGCGCATAAATTGTCCCCCTGTAGCTCAGTGAGAGCGCTGTCTTCTGACCTATCTCAGTAGTGGCAGCTGGTTCGAGTCGCTCCGGCGCTCGCTATTTGTCTGACTGGATGCCTGCGGCCGTGGCAGCGGTCACATCAAGGCCAAGTGGACGTCAGCGAGCGGGCGGACCGTGTCGAGTATGTCGGGCACGTAAAAAATTTCGCTCTAAAGTCTGCCGGGCAACAGGAATTGCTCGATCGGGTGGTAGTCAGGACCAGCGCAACAAGCTCTGCTTACGCGGTTCTGACCTCGAAAAGCCATCCCTACAAGCTCGGACTAATTATAAAAAAAAAGACCAAACACGATTTGCGTCAAAATAATCCCTATAATTTCTTAGGGACATGCTATTCACGAAAGTTTGGCTAAAACAGCTATTTTTGAACTTCAATAGCCTCTTGGAGCCTAAACTATTGATCGAGCTCATTTTGAGACCTGAATCGATGCCAAATTTTTTAAATACTATCGATTGCCTCTCTTATTCGTTCGCTCTAGCTATCATAGTATTCCGAGTAATCGGGGTTTCTGGAAAAGAGTTCCTAAAGAGTCCAAACCGGAAAATCTTACCTTTGGGACCCACTGGTGCCTCATTGTGGACCTGATCAAGAAAAGACTACAACTTTCGATAAGAGCTGGCCCTAGAGCTATCCAATCCGTTTTCAAGCTTGTCGTTACGTTGCGTAGTTTTGGAGATCTCACGGGGGGCGAAATCAACCCCCCCTGCAGTTCGTGTTCGGCGCGAACCCCCTGCAGTGCGCGGGTTAATGATAGAAATTTGGCAAATGGGAAAATGAATGAATTAAGCGTCTGGCAGTATCCCCCCTCCCTAAAAAAGCGTCTGGCAGTCTTGGCGGTACCTATTTGCTAGCCACAGGTCCCACTCCACTAAACAAATATGAACTTTCAAGTGGGCTAAATGTTCAGCTAGTCTGCCGATTTCCGAAAAAGGTTACGCGAACGCAGAGACGCGGACATCGGCACCAGAAGTTGGCTTCTCGCGGTGTCCAAATTGCTGACCAAAATGCTCATAGGGGACCAGGCCAGGATCATCTCCGAAGCCTTTCGTCCCAGGCTCCAAACCGCCTATGTTTCGGTTTTATAAGGCAACCCGCAAAAAATTCGCGCCGCTTCGCGGCGCTAAATAACAAATGCCTATTTCCTTTTTCGGTATCCAAAGAAGTCGAAAAATATAAGAAATCGTGTGGTTGCAAAATAAAGCGGACCAAATCCGGGAAGAAACTCGAAATTGGGGGTAGATAAGGTCCGCTAAAAACGGTTTGTCCCCCCTCCAAAAAAACGGACGGCTGGATCTGCCCTTGAATGTTCTTGTGTTATGCCATGCTGTGCTTTATTCATTCGTGTGTCTCTATTTGCTGATAGTGTTATAGTTTGCAAGTGCTTTCGGTGAACACTATTTTGTATTATTTCTGGCTGTTGACCACAACAGCTGTGTGACTTTTCTCTATGACACTTATTGCCTGATAAGCATATAAGCGTATAATGAAAGGTGACATATGTCATCTTTCATTATACGTTTATCCCCTCTCTGTCTGCATCCTTACTTTGAGCTAGGTTTGAAACCTTTAACCCGACATTGGCTGGGGTCCCAGCCGAACGTCATTGGCTGGGGGGGGGGCGAAAAACGCCCCCTCGTTATCTCCGGAACCAATAATCGCAGCGAGACACGCAAGACGGCAATCGAAATCTCTCAACGAGATCACTCTTAAGCGTACTCGAAATTTTATAAATAAGGTCATATGTCAGGTCACAGTCAGGTCGAAGGTCAAATGGTAGTTATTTTAGTTTTTGAGCCATACTTCCCAGCCAAAGCCGTATATTGAGACGAAAATCACACAAAGTGCTCTAAAATGTATAGTGCATCTCTCGTATAAGCAAAAGTGAAATTGTAAGTAAAGGTCAAGGTAAAGGTCAAGGTCAGGTCAAATCAGGTTACTATTTGCAAGAGATCATGCGACACATGTTTTATGTGTTATCTTACACAAATAACTCGATTATAGCAGCCATTTTCAGATCTGACCCGATATAAAGTCAAGGTAAGGTCATAAGAGGTCAAATTTAGAAATATATAAATATAAATTAACAATGCATTTATACAATCCAGTTTTGTCTCAGCAATACAGTAGTACCATTTATTGTTATGTATCTGGTCGATAAAACCCCCAAAACGTACTTTCAAAAAGTGACGTCATGGGGTAATCATACTTGGGAAGCAATCAATGATTCAAAAGTAAAGATATAGCTTTGAAATTTGGTTTAGGTAATGTTTATATGCGGTTCTCTTACATATCTTCCTTTTTTAATTTTCAAAAAATTGTGATTTTGTGGTAATTTTTCATTTTTTATGGGGGGGGGGTCAAAATCCAAAAATTATAAAATCAAAGATAGCCATTTTCTACCCCTTGCAATTTGCTATCTCCTAACGTTTTTGGAATTGCATTTTGCTCAAGGAATCGTCTATTTACAGCCTGTTAGACCTTAGCTGATATTTGCGCCAAAGTGGTGTGTAGTGACGTCAATCAATTCGATGTAACTCGAAAAATTTCGACTTAAAAAAAAATTGCATCGAAGACGCCAAATTGATGTAGAATAAGTTACCTGAAGTTTGGCGTTGATAGCGCTGTTGGTTTGTGAGCTATTGTGAAAATCCCTGAGAGGGGCGTTTTTCGCCCCCCCCCCAGCCAATGGCGGGTTAAATGGCTGAGGAACCCATGTCTTCTTGGAGGTAGGCTCATGTCACCAATGTTTAAACATTTTTAGGCTTAGCCACATTATGTTGAGCTTGTTTCTTGCTGACACCCTTTGGGTGCGTTGCTGGGGGAGCTGAGTCTGAAGTTATTATGCTTTGAGCTCTGCAGTCTCCGCTGCCCGACTGATACTGCCAGGCTGTTACTGGCAGGCTGTTACTGCCAAGCTGTTACTGCCAGGCTGTTACTGCCAGGCTGTTACTGCCAGGCTGTTACTGCCAGGCTG
>VOPJ01014277.1:12507-38017 GCA_014673585.1 Semibalanus balanoides
CTCAGCCGCTCAGGTCACCGCGCCTCAGGCACGGTGACCTCCACCGGCCCCGGCGAGCACGCCGCTCGGCCGGTACGGGCCGCCTGGCTAAGTCCGTCACAAGTAACACTGTTACACATATATTCTTTAGAAACGGACAATTTTGTATCATAATCTTGTAATGAGCTCATTTCATGTTTCCATAACTCTTGAATAATGATAATATCGCCTAAATCAGTAATTTATTTTTCTTGGAATATATCGTATACTAAAACTTTCATACTAAAACTTTTTAAAACATTTTAAAATGTTTTAAAACATTTCGCGCAAAATAACCCATCGTGAAAACGCCTACTGTGCCGCCGTACAGAGCTACTGTGCCGCCGCACAAATATACCGTGCCGCTGTACAGATATACTGTGCCGCCGTAAATATATACTGTGCCGCCGTACCGGTATTATGTGCCACCGTACAGTTGCCACACTTGCGCCAAAACAGGATGAGCGCAGCCATCTTGAATTTAGTGCTGAGCACAGCTGGGACTAACGTTTTGGAGTCTCACAAATAAATTTGAGTTAGGTTTCGACATCTGCAAATTCGAGGTCCCAGTGTATTTGAACGGTGACCGTGAGCCGATGTCGTCGTCTCTCTTTACTAAATGTTGATTATAGTCAACTTGTTTTAGCTTTGGCCATACATTAGTCATACACTAGTCATACATATGGCAGCGTGAAGGTTTTCTCTATTTCCCGAAATTCCTTCATATGACGTCATCAGCTCCAATATTAAAAAGCTTATTTTTTTATATAAATGACAACTGTTTGTGAGAAACAAATTCATAACCGTGTTCGCAGCATTACTTCATATAAGCACCATCAAGCGGCGTACATTTTTAAACTTTTGGGAAGTGGCAGTGTCCCTTTAAGGCGAATTGCACCTTTAACATTATTTTTAACTGAGATAGCCAGATTGTCGGTGTGCTGAGAAACCCTCAAATCCGAAAATTTCCCTCAAAGCGACCTAGTTGCTGAGACTTTCAACGCAAAACCTGTTGGTCATTATGTTGGTCATATTGCCAACCGTCACAAATCGCCGTACGTTTGCATACGTCATCAGTAGTTATCACTGTGATTGCCACCGCACTTCGCTTTTTGAACCGTCGCCCATAATTTCAGTTACTGTGCGTCCGCACCCGACCGCCACCGACGGCCGGTCAGGCGCTCGCACACCTCGTGGTTCACGTAATGCGTGCCCACTGTCTCCCACCCGCCGCGAGCGAGCGCCGGTCGACCCACGCCAGTCGCGTTTCCCACGTACCGGTGGTGCACCGGTACGTGAAACACGACTCGTGCGGTGGCCGGCCAGCAGCTGTCACTGGCGGCGCAAAGTTTGCCGTGTCGATGCCTCCTGTGCACGTCAACAACTCGCTTGTGACGCAAGATTGGTGTGACGTCACATGTAAACATATTACTATTTTTCAAATTACAACAAATTCTGACTTTTTTCGCAAAAATGAATGCAGGACCGTAATCAGGGCTTTCTTCTCCATCATTCTACATACTTTTCCCAAGGTGCTATATTCCCTTTAAGTTGTTTTTTAGAAATCCGCCGCAGGTGGCACGATCCCTTGAAGCCTCGCCTGGGTAGAGGGTTGATGCCACCCCTCGTTTTTTTTTTTCCAAATAAGTCACGAATTTATCGACCGATCACAATCAAACTTGCATTACCCTACTTTATAAAAAATGACACATACTTTAAAAATTTCGCACTTCCAGCTTACATGAACCGTGACTTATGACCTGTTTTTCAAGGTCATGTCAGACGCAATTGGCGTCCCGTAGTATCGATCATTGTTACATGTGCAGTTTCCGAGTGTTTGTTGTTCAGGAGCATATATGCAAAGGTGTTTCTAATTGACAGTTGTGGTTCCGCTGAGATTTTGACCTCGACTAACCTTTACTGAGGTCAACCGAGGTCACTGACCTCTGATGACCTCAGATGACGTTTTTGGCTTCTGACTGTTTCTAGGACAGTTTGTGACGCTGATTTCAAATATGGAATCTGTTTTACAAAATGATATGTTTCACTGGTGTCATGCGCTTCCACAGGTCAACCGAGGTCACTGACCTCATATGACCTGACATTACCTTTTTGGAATTTTTAATTTTTATGTCATTTTGTGGCGTTGATTTCAAATTTGGCATGCATTAAGCATACTAAGATGCTCCTTCAACGTGTTGGCTCGATCATAATTCAATTTTTACACATTTGCGATTTGTGACATTTGGGTCATTGACATGACCTTAGAGGTCACCTATTGACCCAGGACTTTTAAATCTGGTGTCAATGGCTTCCTCTCGTCACAAGCAACACATTCGTTTTAAATCAAGGCTCGCTCAATTAGGGGCGAAATGCCAAGGGGTATGTACCTCCCCGTAGCCGGACACGCAGTGATCTTGCGAGGGTTAAGCAAGGCGAGGTTTAAAACAAGGCGAGGGGCGAGGGTCAACCCAGACGAGGGTTAAACAATTCCTAAGGACTAGTGACTACTTATTATTTTAAATCGTCATCAAAGGCTTTCTATGCAGCGCAAATACAGAAAATAATAATTTATTTTATTTTTCACAAAAATAGAAAAACTGTTGTCGGTGGGCGTCTTTTGAGGTATGTGGGAGGGCGTCTTCAGAGGTGTATTGCATGGCGCCTTCAAACGCCTTCTCGTATATGTATCGGAGGACAGCTCCGAAAGTGTATTCGAGGACGCCTTTGAAGGTATGTGGGAGGGCGCCATCGAAGGCGTATCGGAGGGCGCCGTTAGAGCCTGCAAAGAGTATATATTTGGGAGACCGTTTTCAAAGGTGCATGGGGGACGCTTTTGGAGGTATGAAGAGTCAGATGGGCGCCTCCTTATTTGTATCGGAGGGCACATTGGGATGTATAATGTATATGGGAGGGCGCCTTTGTAGGTATGTTTCAGGGCGCCTTCAGAAGTTTATCAAAGGGCGCCTTTGAAGGCATGTGAGAAAGTGTTTTTAGAGGTGTTTTGGTGGTCGCAGCTATGTGGGAGAGCTATGTGGGCCTTCAGAGGTGTATTGGAGGGCGCTTTCAGAGGTGTGTTGGTGGGCGCCTCTGGAAGTATTTGGGAGGTCGCTTTGAAAGTATGTGGGAGGGAGCCTTCAGATGTATCGGAGTCCGCCTTACATTCAGTGGAAAGCGCTTCATATTCAGCCGGAGCGCGTCTCAAATTCAGCGTGGAGGGCGCTCATGGTGCGGTGACCCCCCCCCCTAAATAAGCCCCTTCAAGTGAGATGCCTGTGCAGGGAGTACCTGAATAGGTACCTGCTAAGTTTGCGTTGTCAAGTTTCATTACACAGTTGGTGTTGACTAAATACTAGCTCAGTACTTAAATTCACCGCGGTTCGCCAGTCACATGAGGCAAAACACAGATGTAAACAATGTAAGCAATCCGATTAAAAAAAACGGTCGGAAATAACTTCATAAATGGTGGGAAATCAAAATTCCTTCAGAACAGTCAAAATCCCTTCGGAATTTATATTTTTTCTTCGGAATATATATTTGTGTTAACGCCATTGTTGAGCTTTAATCAGACATGATAAGAAAATAAATGTTTTCTGAATTATGATATGACAAATTTTGACAGGATGCTTAAGCAAAAAATATAACAATTTACTATTGTTGTACAACGCTACAATTAATTGATTTGGGTAGGTACGTAGTGGTGAGCTGACTCGTCAAGGTCATTGGCTGAAAGAAAACTGAATTTTGAACGATGATATTGGGCGACTGGGGGCGAATAATAAATAAACGGGCTTCATGGTGTTATTCGAATCCGATTGCTCTTCCTTTAGCATATCAAATTGCACCATAAACAGACAGTGTCTCTTTAACCCTCGCCCGTGTAGGGTGTGACCGTTTAGAAGGTGGTACGGCCCCCTGGCGTTTAGCCCCTAAATGAGCTAGAGCTTCGATTAAAAAACAAGCGTATTGCTGGTGACGAGAGAAAGCCACTGACATCCGAGTTTAGGGCCCTGTTCATTAGGTGAGCTCTGAGATCATGTCAAAGACCAAAATGTCATCAAATCGTAAATGTGTAAAATTGAATACTAATCGCGCTAAAATTGTAAAAGAACATATTGTAATGCTAAATGGACTCCACATTTGAAATCGGCATCACAAAACTACCTAAAAACTGCCAATTCCAAAAAGGTCATGTCAGTTCATTTGAGATCTTTGACCTCGGTTGACTTTTGGAAGCGAATGACTCCAGTGGAACACATAATTATGTAAAATGGATCCCAGATTTGAAATCAGCGTCACAACTTGTCCTAGAAACGGACAGAAGCAAAAAAAAAAACAAACATCGGAGGTCATTGAAGGTCAGTGACCTCGGTTGACCTCTGAAAAGGTAAATCAAGTTCACAATCTATGCAGAAACCAACACTGTCACCTAGAAACATCTTTGCATAGGCTCCTGAACAACAATCACTCAGGAACTGCACTTGTTTCAAGGATCGATACGTCTGGACGCTAGTTGCGCCAAACATGACCTTGAAAACAGGTCAAAGGTTATGGGTCATCAAGGTTAGAAAATTCATATTTCCAGAGTATGTTTCCAATTCTTCAAAAGTATGGTACAGAAGTTTCGATTGCAATCGGTTGATAACTACGCGAGTTATTGCGGAAAAACCGAGGGGTTGGCATCCACCCCTCTTCACTGGCGAGGGTTAATGCAAAAGCGCCGCACGAAAAAAAAACACGGTTGCTGGGAGTACCGAGCAGCTGTCAACTGTTATGTTATCCACATAAAACATTGAACTTCACCGTTTTGACATGTCAAAGTTACTTTGGCTTTGATGTCCGAACCCGATGCGCTAAAATACGGTGACTGCCATAAGCCATTTGTTAAATTGTTTTTTATTTACCCACCGTCCCCTATTTATCGTGAAATTGGTGAAAGCAAAGTTGCATCGGGAAAGCACTGCACATAAGTTGCAGTCTATTTCCTAGAAAGGTGTAAAATCCTGGAACCTTATACCTTGTAGCTACGGAAATTCGTTGCATTTGACAAGTAAAATACATGGCTTGTTGATTTTCCCGTACGTTTAGTTCCCGTTGCTACTGTAAAATATGCATGTTTATGTGCGTGTTACCTTATCGCTATAGCATACATTACATAGAGTTTGCATAAATGATGTTACAAGATAATGTGTGTAGATGCTTTATCAACTTTGCGAAATGAATGAGTTACAATGAAGATAAGCTATAAAAAATAAATAATCTGACGTTTATTTTACGGTTTTGCAGCTTTGCACCTAAGCTTGTCAATTATAATCGCCATGACTCCGAATATGCCCCCCCCCCCCGACAGTATGTCAGATTGATAGTGTTTCATCATTTCTCACGGAATCGAGGCCTTAAGAATGTATCATCATATTCTGGATGGATCTCGAGATCATCCCCCATGCACTTTCAGATTATATTTGTCTTCTTCATCTCGTGTGATATTTTGAGTCTAGGCTCTATCTCACCTGTGTCTTAATTTTCCGGTGCTGGTTAACTTGAGATTAGAGTTTATACTAAGCTGAATAAAATGAGAAGGATGAAATTTATCTTTTTAAAACAAACAAATAGCATATCAATTATTGTTCGATTACTTATTTTATCTTAATTTTCCTGAATAATATGCTACATTACATTACATTACATTACATTATATTTTTTGTATTACCTGTAATACATTATGTTATATTATACTAAATTGTATTGTATTATTATATTGTATTATATTGACGAAAGCAAATGCTCAGCGGAAGCAGGAAAGGATGAGTAGTTGTTCGATATTATACCACCTGTACTCTGGCCTCGCTTCGTAGCCGAGAATGTAGGAAAATGTTTTTAGCAGAATTGGAAATATACCAGTCACTAAACCAGGCAGCTGTTCATCATTTGTGATCACAATATAAAAACTATTAGCAAATGTTAATATTCACTTAACATTTAACTGCCAATCCTTTGGTGTCTTTTCGGCATTCGTGGTCACTTGTGTTGCTCGGTAATATAAGCCCACTGTAAAGCTACGGTACTTTTCTGGTCCCTTCGTGACCTCACTGAGATTGCCTACTTCGCATGCGGCGTATTTTTCAGTCACTTTGAGTTCCTAAGCCTTAAGGTAGTTTGCATTCCTGTGGCACTTGTTGTTTACCATAGAAAACATGCCATTTACACACAAATAACAATCCCGATGCAGTGTTCCTGCGTATTTTTAGTACATAAATTGGGTCTAAATCTGTTGATTGGCTAACTTTCTGAGAACCGGTCCTGCGCAAAGCAGAGCTTGATGCGCAGGCCCTTATTTCACCATCCGACTGCGCAATTACTGCTGAAATTGTTGAAGGGAAGTGTTTCGGGCGATGCATGATTTTATGGATAACTGCAAAAACAACAGCTTTACTTATTAAGTATATTGTATTTTATTTACCTGCGTATTGGTGATTTATTAACTTAAAATGTTTCAATATGTTCAAAGTGGCCATTGACTGGACTCAGAAGAGCCACTTGCATGGATGCTTTCTTAACACGCGCAACTGAAGAGGGGTATGCCACTAACACGGCCCTTGCGAGAGGGGGCAATTTTAGTGCCCCCCCCCGTGAGATCTCAGAAAGTAAGAAAGCTAGAACGTTCAACGTACAGGGTAGTAGGTGCTGTTATTTTATACATTCCCTGAAATTTAATGTGACCTTAGTTAAATATCTAAAGCGTTCAACGGACGGTCACAAAGGTCAAATCGCGGCCAAATTGTCACCATTTTGGGATTTGACCTCTGTGACGTCACAGAGTCACCAGCAATGTGTTCTGAAGTTCGGTTTTGGGACGGAAATTGTATTTGGTTACCACATGGCGTTTGGAATCGTCCCATCTGACTGTTTGTGCCAAAGATATCGCTTCGCCGACCTCGATTCTGGCCACCATTTTGGAATTCAAATCCATATAACTCAAAAAATTACGACCGATTTCGACTTTTGTTTACGTCAAGATATGTCGCATTGTATTTGCCATAAATGTCGCTCAAACATTACCGCCCTGCTTGCACTTCGTTTGCGAGATATTCACGAAAACATGTGCGGAGGGCACAAAAAGTGCCCCCCTCCAGTGCGCGTCGTTAATACACGATACGAACACGAACACCTTCGTCTAATTACCTTCTCAAACAAATCGCCGAACACTAAAATATGTTCGTCTTGGGTGCATGAGTAAACTTCATTCATTTTGCAAAATTTTAATTTTGATTTTTCAAAGGAAAATTTGTAATTTCGCATGCCTAAAACTAATGCATAAGCGCGGCATATGATATTACCAAACTGCAGACCAAGCTTACTAACTCCTTTGATGTTAAAAATTAATGAATCCATTTTCACAAAATTGAGAGATCGCAACCATAACTAGTTACTGGCTGAAGTGCATACGTAACTGGTTACAAACTAATTTACTATTTACCGCGTCCCAATCACTGGCAATACGGATTGTGTAATTTGGGTGGCGCGGCCAAGTCACATGTGGAAAGCGAACTGAGACGCGTTATTCAGATAAGTTTCTTATGTGGATGGCGTCCCGAGCCCAACAATGTTTGCAAACTCTCTCTCTGGCTTATGAGGAACTGTGCCACAAGTTTGATATACCCACTTTGAAAGGCCAGAGCGTCGACAGATGATGACCTGATTTTATAAGGAACATTTACCGAGGACAAGGTTGACTCCCACCTATCATGCGCTCAGCTGTTTCTCGCCTCCACATACTCTGGGGAGCGCACCCGTCGTCTCAATTGTTCCAAAACACCGTACGTCGTATAGTGAAACACTTTTAAAGACAGGTGTTTTTAACCGCCTTCCCAGGAGCATGAATTGCTTTAACGTAAAGTCTCCGGACGGTAGATATGTTTAAGTATGAGTGTATAAGTTCTTATTAAAAACTGCCGGAAAATGTACGTCAACGCGGCAGACATAGGATAGTTTTTACTTTTACTTTTTTAGTGCTATAAACCCTTTACTCTGCCATTCTCGAATGTTATATCTGTATAAGTTCTTGTATGTTTGATGTAAGTGTAATGTATGCTGTATAACTTACGACTTCACCTGTCACTGGGCATTGCCTGTTGGTTGACTATTTTGATAATACACAATTAACACAATGTCTAACTTGAAATATCTTTCGGTAGGGAAGTTTGCATGCAAAATGTGATGAACTTACGGTTTACTTTGGTCTCGTCTGTCGATTTCAAATAATAACTTAAGTAATAACTGGAAATAACTTTTTGTCGGAAAAGGTGAATATTTCCCTAAGGTATCATTGAAGTCAATGCAAAAACATTTCAATCAAACGTCGCCGGTAAAGTTCTGTCCGCCGATCAAACGCCCGCCGATTGTTCTGTCCGCCGCTGAACTAGCTGCTATTCATTGACGTCATTTTCCCGATACCAGAGTTCTGAGTATAGCATAGTCTTCTGCCTCCTGACAGCTAATTGCTGACTAGCTTTTCACCGACCAGTGGCCATCTGCCTCCGGTCAGGACAGGCACAGGGGGTCCCCTTGCCTGCGGCCAGAGGGATACCATGCTCTGCCTTCGGTCGGGGAAGGGGCAGGGGCAGGGGGATGCCTTGCCTGCGGCCAGGGGGATACCATGCTCTGCCTTCGGTCGGGGCAGGGGCAGGGGCAGGGGGTGCCTTGCCTCGGCCAGGGGGATACCATGCTCTGCCTTCGGTCGGGGAAGGGGCAGGGGCAGGGGGTCCCCTTGCCTGCGGCCAGGGAGATGCTGTGCTCTGCCTCCAGTCGGGGCAGGGACAGGGGGTGCCTTGCCTGCGGCCAGGGGGATGCCGTGCTCTGCCTCTGGCCAGGGGGCAGGGAGTCGGCCACTCGTCACGGCCTGCTCACCGCCGGCCATCTCGGCAGGCCTTGGTGAACGTCCGGCGGGCCTGCTGAAGCGGCAATTACAGGCGTCTGATGCCGGCGGACAGACAGACCGACACACCGACAGACAGACAGACACACAGACAGACAGACAGACAGAGCGGCGAGAGAGACGGCGCGCCCACCGCCGCCGCTGACGGCACCGCCACACGCCAGCCGGACGGTCACGTGACCCGATACAGCACGGCGGCCGGCGGTCACGTGACGGCGGTGGGCGGCGGGCGGCGGCGGGCGGCTGTGGTGGCGGCGCGGGCCGGCCGGCGGGCAGTCGGGCCGTGTCAGCCCGCTCGGCATGTATAAGAGCGCGCAGCGGTGCCGCCGCCGTGCCACAGACCACGTTTAGACTCCAGACTCGATAGACTCGCCTCGCCATGTCGTCAAGCCGGTGCCCCCTGTCGCTGCCGCTGCTGCCGGCACTGCTGCTGCTCATCTCCGTCAGCTGTCCGCCGGCGCTCGGAATGCCCACCAATGACGTCCTCGACGGTAAGCGGACGCCTCCTGTGTGTGTTCATCCCGTGATGCTGACGCTGGTGGAGGACATGACACAGCCGCTCTGGGCGGTCTGTTGTATGTTGTAGTGCGACTGTTGGAAGCGAGCAGAAGTGTATCCAAGCAGCAAAGTTCTGCAGCTGAAATCAGTCGTTCAAATCCGGCATCCACTGTTTGGGACCGGTTTATCCGATCGGGTTGACATGTCTATTTGATCCGAAATTCTGAAAATTGTCTTCCATATTACAAATTAATTATCAAGTTTGTTACTCTCGGACGTCGCTGAGGTACATATTAAATAAAACCTGTAACCCTGTAATCCGGACGAAAAATAATGACGCTTCGTCAAAGTACCTTATTAGGTTTTGTTTATGTTTCTCTCCAGTTTTACTCACGCTTTTTGAATGCTCAATGCTTATGACAAACAATGTTTTCACAAACGTCTGAAATTTCCAAGAGGAGTGAGGGCTCAGACGACTTACGTGCCGTTCCTGGCATGCACCACCGAAACCTGTCAATCTCGCACCACTAAGCCTGCCATGCCACTGCCGTGTTGTCGTTTGCTGCACGCTGTTCTGGTTCTGACGAGCTGCCGGGTACGCTGACCAGTGGCCAGTGGCCCTGCCGATGTCCGTGTGGGTGAAGCCGGGGAGGAATTTGTGCCGTTAGCGGTAAACAAACGGGATCATTGCCGACAAGCTGCCCGAGGTCAGAGCACTGAGTATCCCCAGCCGTCTGTCGAGGTCTGTCGAGGTCTGTCGAGGTCTGTCGAGTTCTGTCGAAGTCTGTCGGTCTGTCGGTCTCTCGGGGTCTATCGAGGTCTATCGGGGTCTATCTGGGTCTATATGGGTCTATCGGGGTCTATAAGGGCTTATCGGGGTCTATCGGGGTCTATCGGGGTCTATCGGGGTCTATCGGGGTTTATCGTGGTCTATTGGGTCTATCGGGGCCTATTGGGGTATATCGGTGTCTATCGGGGTCTGTCGGGGTCTGTCGGGGTCTGTCGGGGTTTATCGGGGTCTCTCGGGGTCTCTCGGGGTCTCTCGGGGTCTGTCAGGGTCTGTCGGGGTCTGTCAGGGTCTATCGGAGTTTGTCGAAGTCTATCAAGTTTTATCGGGGTTTATTGGGGTCTACCGGGGTCTATTGGGGTCTTTCGTGGTCTGCCAGAGTCTATCGGGGTCTATCGGGGTCTATCGGGGTCTATCGGGGTCTATCGGGGTCTATTGGGGTCTAACTGGGTCTGTCGGGGTCTGTCGAGGTCTATTGGGGTCTATCGGGGTCTATCGGGGTCTGTCGGGGTCTATCGGGGTCTATTGGGGTCTATCTGGATCTGTCGGGGTCTCTCAGGGTCTATCGGGGTCTGTCAAGGTCTATCAGGGTCTATCGGGGTCTATCGGGGTCTGTCGGGGTCTATCGGGGTATATCGGGGTCTATCTGGGTCTGTCGGGGTCTGTCGGGGTCTGCCGGGGTCTGTCGGGGTCTGTCGGGGTCTGTCAGGGTCTATCGGGGTCTGTCGAGGTCTATCGGGCTTTGTCGGGGTCTATCGGGGTCTGTCGGGTTCTATCGTGGTCTATCGTGGTCTATCGGGGTCTGTTGGGGTCTGTCGGGGTCTGTTGGGGTCTGCTTGTCTGCTTGTCTGCCTGCTTTTATGTTTGTCTGTTTGTCTATTTGTCTGTCGGTTGGTCTGTAAATGGCCGTGGTTTAATGTTTTTCCTTTCGGAAGGAGAAACGGAAGTGGAATGTGTTGCGCGTTGTGTGTGTATAATGTAAATTATAATGTTTGCACGTATGAGTGGGAAATGGTGCCAAGACTTACGAGCTTTTGGTCATTCCCACCATGCATCCGTCTGTTGTCTGTGGGTTTGCTTTTCTTTCAATAAACGATGACGATAAACAATGACGAACAATGACGAACAGCGCCGCCCTAACCGCCCAGTTCTCAGACCCATCCGTCGCAATGTCACGGCGAGTGTTTTAATACCGCATCATACGAGCATCGATAGGCATGCACGATGACTGAGAAGGTCAATAAACTCGTTTTTACAGGTGTGCGCTGGGATATTAAAAAGACGTGGTGGCTTCTCATGTATATTGGTCAAGCGATTTCACGGCATATTTTAAGAGCAGCGGTAAAAGTTTCAAGGACAGCATGTCGTCATCGTTAACGGTAGCCCACTAACTAACCGAATGATTTCGATGAGGATTGACACGTCCAAGTTTTATGTGGATTATAGCATATTTATATTCTGTTGACATACTTTCTGAGTAATATCTCCTGGATCTTGAAAGAGCATCTGATTTCCTTTCGTTGTTCCCTCGAGTTATATAATATAGGGGACGCTTATGACAAATGGACAGGTGGGGTTGCATTCACAGGCATTGTTACGTCATCTTTTGGGCCTGCAATGCACTCGACTGGGTGAACTATATATTTGTTGGCGTAAATCTTTTCACAACATGATGCCGATTAGTGGTGTGAATCAGTTACCAAAATTTTGGCAACCGAAAAATATGTTTGACCGATTAGGTATTCGGTCGGTCAGGCTAATACATTTTTTGACACTTTTTGGTCAGCCTAATCTTGCAAATTCAATTTTTAGTCACATTTTTACGCATTACAATTTTTATACTGCAAATTGATGTTTGATTTGCTTGAAATTCAATCAAGTAAAAAAAACAAAAAAAACATCAGTATTATATCAAGATAGAAGAAATTGCTCACAAGAGTAAATGAGGTCACTAAAAATAAGTATTGTATGTACCATACAATATACATAACACATACACCACCACCACATACAATTTCAAAATCGGTCAAATTCTGGACATTTTTGGCTTCAACCCAAATTGGTCAGTATTTGGTCAACCAAAATGCCTCCTGCTCGGTATCGAATTGGTATTGGTCAGGAAATTTGGGAAAATGACATCACTAATCCCGATACGTGGTGTGCAATTTTTACGGTAGGGAGTGTTGTGAACGTCAGCGTCCAGCGGCGGCCTATTTGCTTGTTCAGCCCACGTGTGCCTAGTTCGTATGGCTGCATCTAACGTGGATATCAGCCGATACATAGCTTAGTAGCCGGTCTTTCGGCCGGTATATCATTGACCGTGTACAGACAGCCGGATGTCGGCCGGGGAAACTCGTGTTCGCCCGCTCACGTTGGTGGTTCTCTGCCTCGATCTGTTCAGTGGCCGGGGCCGCTGAATATCTCCAGTCCAGGCCGGTCGGCGGCGGCACGTGGAATGTGCATTGTACGGCGGACAACTCCGGTCACTGGTCACTGGTCACTGGTCACCCACGCCGGGCCGCAGCTCCGGTCAGCCTCGCCGTGCCAGCGAGATCACCGGCCGCTCTCAGAGCTCTCACATTTCAACCCTGCTGGCGTGCGGCGGGGGAATTCGCTGATGAGATTTCAGATTTGAACCACTGACGTCAAGTGTTCACGTTGAGGGTGTGTTCCGTCCGGGTCCGCCCATCAGTGTCTGCTGGCTCATGGCGCCGTATTGTACCTATCTGCCGGATTGGTTATTTTACGATAGTTGCATGAGTGGGGCCCATGTTACGCAGGTCGCAGACTGAGTCACTCTTATCAGCGAGGATGTCCTTTGTAGCAGCACGGCGGATATGACGATCGACTTAAAGTTCGTATTATCAACGGGTATAGTTCGAGCCGACTAGGGATCCAGCCGTGACCCAAGCTTTCTGCTTTCCCCTGGTTCGGACGAGCGGGTGTCCACTGTCCACTGTCCAGCAGCCAGCAGCCAGCTAAAAGTCAAGGTTATATTTCAAGGAATCTATCAATAGTCCCAGACACTATTTTCAGCCTGATCATCATAAATCAAGACGATGTGTCAGCAGCAGTTGATGTCAAATGTGGTTGCAGTCATAGTGGATGCAGTGTTGACGCATTAAGGTCAGCAGACAAGTATTTATAGTAACAGTAGATGAGCGCAATGCTTATGAATGGGAGCATAATCCAACATGCCGTCTCATTAAAGCAAAGTGGCGGCTACCGGCGTCATATAGATGCTGTCTGGAGCAGCTCGAGGACGGCGTCCAGGATCTGGCGGGCTGCAGTAGAGAGGCATCAATGTCAGACCGGCCATCTCCCCCTATGGTAAGTGCCCCAATCACCTCATTACCATCCACCGATAGCTGACAGCTCCCCGCGCCGTGCCTCAGCTCCGCACTTAGCCCGGCCTAACTGGCTCGTGCATCTCCGGGGGTCGTCTCTTCACAGCCTACACAGCCGCCGTGCAGACGGCCAGGGGCCGACACGACGAGTCCGTGACGGTGACTGTCTCAGCATCAACTGCAACAGCGCCAACGATACTGTCATCACTTCTATACTGACGACATCGACCAACGCAACAACGATGACGGTTACCTCGATCATGCAACTGTACAAGTCTAAGAAGAAGAAAACAAGAAAAGGGAGAAGAAGAAGAGCAACATCATCATCACCGTCATTATCACTGTCATCGCCATCAACGGCAACAGCAGCAGCAGCAGCAGCAGCAATCTCCGCTCATCAGCATCTCAGCACGCCGTGACCGCAGCAGCAGCAGCAGCAGCAGCAGCAGCAGCAGCAGCAGCAGCAGCCATCTCCGCTCATCAGCATCTCAGCACGCCGTGACCGTAGCAGCAGCAGCAGCAGCAGCAGCAATCTCCGCTCATCAGCATCTCAGCACGCCGTGACCGTAGCAGCAGCAGCAGCAGCAGCAGCAGCAGCAGCAGCAGCAGCAGCAGCAGCAGCAATCTCCGCTCATCAGCACCTCAGCTCGCCGTGACCGCAGCAACAGTCGCCGCCAAGCGTCGACCCTTGGCACAATTTATTCTCCCCGAATCCGGCCTTCCGCATCTCTACATACATCAGGCAGCTTGTCAACTGCACACGACTCTCGAATCTGGACAGGACCTAGCACGGCGGTAACGAGGCGGATGGTTCTGCTGTAGCGAGAGTAGCCCAAGTCCGGCTACAGTAACCTTGTTCATTTATAATATAATTTTAACTCACATACTCGAATGGAGGGATTTCTGGAATCAGGGAATCAGAGGATTTGCTAAGCAGAGCTTATTGGGTAGACTGACCCTACCATCCGATGGTATGATTCCAGTTCATCGGTATAATTTGGTGGCAAATGTTTTATGTCCTCTAAAGTTGGAGCACGGTTCACCCCAGCTCTCGATTTCATCTGACCTGTTTGCGGCCGCTGCCACCGACCACAGGTCATCCCGGTCAGGAGCGAATAGCGAGCGCCGAAGCGACTCGAACCCACCTTGTGGGCGACTTTTCAGACTGTCACTCTTCCAACTGAGCTACGCGGGCGGACAAATCGGGCAACCTCTGCTGCACGTCGTTACCCTGTCCAGAGTCTGGTACTATTGGCTCCAAAATAAGCGTCCCGCTGGGTTGGCCGGCACAGCAGTTTAAGGGAGTATAACACCTTGGGAAAATTATGAGAAATGATGGAGATGAGAGCCACTCATCTGGGCACTCATCTACATCAATCAACATACTTTTCCCAAGACGGTATATTCCCTTTAACTGCTGTGCCAGCCAACCCAGCGGGACGCTTATTTTGGAACCAATAGTGCATGCCGCCACTCCTGCTTCCACCCTGACACACACACACACGTGTGCGGAGGGAGAGTCATGCCGCCACTCCTGCTCCCCTCGCACACACGTGTGCGGAGAGTGTGTGTACGGAAGCTCCAACACTCGCGCATATCAGCCCGCGTCCGGCGAGCGGGGGGCTTTCCTAGATCTGCCCCGCCGCTGCTGCACTGATCCATCTCTGACTGCTGTTCGCTCGAAGCGAGCTGGACCTGGACCGGTTCACTGCAGCGCAGACGTCCCACGTGTTACTCCGGAATTCCGGTCCGCCGGTCGAGGGTGAGCTCCCGGAAGGGGAGGACGGCCAGGGAGGCCGGACAGAAAGCAGATCGGCTCAGGTGGCTGTGTGCACTGTGCAATGTGTATGCAGTAATCCCGGCCAGCTGGCTCGCAGATGACAACTCTGATAAGCCGGCCGCCGAAATAATCTGCCGTTCATCGCAGACGCCCAGCCGTGGGGCTAAAGTTTTTGGAAAACACGAGGCGAGGGGAGTCTGATGGACCGATATATCATGAAGGCTGCCAGGCGATTGGTGCTAATTGGAAACATAACTGCGAGCTGGATAGGAAAGGTCGGCATTCACTTCCATGAATATTGAGCCGTGCGACTCAAATGCTCCCGAGCATTGCACTATAAACTAACCTCATGTCATCATAAACACAATCAAACATCGGCCATCAATTTCATCTAAAAAATGTTGGTGCTAAAAAGAGGGCACTAAAGCGAGCTAGATGACTCCGGTCTTTGTCTGCTCCATGTTTAATGTTCATTCTTGATCGCTTCTTAAGCTTCATTAACTGCCTGGGGATGACCATCTGCAGCGTGACGTCTCCTATGAATGCATACAAGCTCGTGGTTTATAATCTGCTGGCAATCAATCAAGAGGCCGGCTAAAAGCTGGGAAAACCTGCCACAACAAAATATGCTCGGCTACTATGTCACAGCGCCATGGCAGAGCCGTGCAACCGTTCACCGGATACAGACGGGCCTCTCAGTTTGTTGACAGTGGAACATTTCCCATCATCTCCCTCCGCTGCGTTTTACTGCAACTGCTTATCGCATGCCCGAGCATGTTTATGACTCAGCACTAACATACACACGCTAACCAGCTCTCCGTGCAGCGGTGCTCGATACGCTTCTGAAAAATCACTGCCTGCTGAAGCGTGGGATCGGCGACCCGGCACGTGCCGACACAGCAGCGGCGGCGGTGCCGACATCCGTGCTCTGTGCTGGCCCTGACCCGGCCCGGCCCGGCTTCTGTTTATCCCCGGCGTGCCGATCAAGCCAGCCAGCCAGCCAGCCAGCCAGCCAGCCAGCCAGCCGGCTGTCCAGCTGCACCTGCAGAGGCGCTGTGATCGGCCCATCACACCGTGTCCAGTGGAAACCAGCAGCAGGCGGCGGCTCAGGGGCCGGCCACGGGCCCCAGACGGAAACCAGCAGCAGGCGGCCGCTCAGGGGCCGGCCACGGGCCCCAGACGCGTCGGTACCAACCGATGCCAGCACCGCGGCACCGCGATGCTCACCCTGCCCGACCGCTACTTCCGCCGCGACAGGGCAGTTCGTTTCATCACCGAATAACAAATGCATCATCGGCAGGCAGTGACGGGGGAAACTAGCATTTGTAATGATTCATTGGCTTGGTTCGAGCGCCGTTTAGGTTATTGATGAGGTGCAGGCGTAGAGGACGGCTGTTAGAACATCAGCGGATTATGTTCTTCCCCATTTTTTCAAGAAATGCATACAATGACGAAAAACGCTTTGCATCTGGTAGTGACTCAATACAACATTTACCTTACAAATTACAATCATAAATGTTTAAGTGTTGATTCGCAAAATAATCGGCTGGCTTTTCAATGAAAAATCGATACAAATGCATCAAGCTCCAGAAGATTCATATACCTATACTATCGCATTCAGCTGTCATTCCCGTGAGCTACATTGACCGCTTTGGACGTCATACATGGCAGGAAATTTGGCTGCTAAATCAAAATTATGACTTAGACAGTGACTGTTCCTCCATCTTGTTTACAATGTGAGGCAGTACACTGTCGACAGACCGGTGGCCGGCGGTCATACCATCCATTCAGCGCTTCTGGCCCGCTCAAATAGACCGTAATATATCTCGGGGACGTTCCTGCAGACTGCCGAGCGGTGGACGAGAGTGCGCGGCGGTCGCTATCGCGCCGTCTGAGTAGCTGTAGTCTGTCAGCAAATGATGCAACCGTGTCGAAGGGTACGAGGCGGCCCCGTCTGCTGCTCAGCTGCTGCTGCTGCTGCTGCTGCTGCTGCTGCTGCTGCTGCTCAGCTGACGCTGCTGCTGCTGCTTCTGAGCTGAAGATGAAGCTGCAGCTGCTGAAGCTGAAGACGAAGCTGCAGCTGTTGTTGTTTCCGGTGCGTCCGGGCACTCAGTTCACCAGATCGACCAATTAACATATTGCGGTCTGGTTCGTCTTCAGCCCAGCCCCTGTCCTGCCGACCCGAGCCCATCCCAGATCGTGCTCAGCGCTGTGTGATTTGTGATAACAACTGGACATGACGAAATATTCGACCAGACAACCATATCTGTAGCAAGCATGCTCCTCTAACAACAAGCTCATGATTTAGGATTTGGATTGAATGTGATGATTAAAACATAGGGCTGGTTGTGAGAAAATATAAAATGCGAATTTTCCGGAAATATTATATTCGGCTGGGTAAATAGTGACTGTAAACAACTAAACTTTCTTGGTCATTGTTCCTTTATAGTTTCCGCTTTTCGTATTTCTGGTATGTCTTGACTGCAGCCAAAAATCTGCTTACACAGGACGAGTGATTTTTCATAGCAAACTCAGTAGGAACTTCTATTTAGTTATCTTCCTTTAATTCTGATAGCTTCGGAGTATAAAACACTCGGGAGTATAAACACTACTAATAAACACAAACGTTATTTTTTCAGATAACTACTGATAAACTTCTGAATTATAAAACTGTATGTTCTGGGAAGTTATTATCTTGCTGTTTTAAAATTTCTGAATGTAAAATATATATGTCATCGTCAATTTCATAGTCATTGCCGAGATTTATAAACAGTTTCGGAGACAGATTAAACTTGAGTGGGGCGACGAGCAGCCTCTGCCCTCTTAACGACGAACGACTGTGAAAACATGCCGAGAGTATGCTACTGGCTTTACTACTCATGGCGCCACGTCATAAGTCCCGTACTCAGAGTCCAAGGCTTACCTCATGTGTGCATCCTGCATGCATTAAAAACAATCCTGAGTGTTTTGTATGGATGGATTTCCGAGGTCAGGACTCACGCTAAGCAGAGCTTGTTGCGCAGGTCCTGACCACACCACCCAATGGCGCAATCCATGTTGGCCGGCAGAATTTGTAGACTAAATTTGTACGTGCCCGACGTACCTGGACACGGCTTATACTGTGTACAATCTTACATTGTTGGCCTCCATCATCTTGTTTATTTTGCTGTGAGAACCGGCCTTAACACATGACTGAAGTCAACTAGTTATTAGGCAATATTTGTATATGCATTGCAATGTAACCAAACAACATGCTGAATGTGATACCAAACCATGTGCGCATGTTCTATGTGTTAATTGCATCATTTTTTGTACCTGTTGCCTGTCCGCAGTTGGTGATATTCTCAATAAGCATAAAATACCTCCTAAGTCCTATGGCATCACCCGTGAAGTGGCAGCCGTGGTGGGCGAGGTGTGCCACATGTGGAAGGACCTGCTGTACCTGTACACCTCGCCGGCCGTCGCTGACGTTGCAGCGTGAAGCAGCATACTACATAGGCAGAGATGGAACTGGTCCCGAATGGGGCATCAGTATTCTATGTCTGGCTCGGTCCGGCTGTAGTGGCCTTACAATAATCACTCTACTGGTGCATCGCATTAATTTTGGCACGGAGCATAGAGAGACGCCGGATGAAATATTATATTGTCTTGGCCTACTTCTATGACTTACTTTATGTGACGGGTTTCTCACTTCCATAGGTAGCGTTTATTACGTACAAAGCGCTTATGTTGTACAGGAGAACGATGCTATAATCCGTTCTGTTCTGTCCTCTGCCTCCACTGGTCGCACAGCACTGTCTCCCTTTGGCTTTTTAGCTCTTCAGCTCTTCTAGTTCTGTCTCTGTTATGTTCTGCGTGTATGCTGACAGCACCGGTCAGTCTCTCCGACAGACCGGGGATGTTTTTTTCTGACGGCAGAGTGCTCTCCGTTGCAGATCGGGTACAGACTCCATCCCTTCCCGACAGACTGGGTGATGTTCTCTTACTGTACTGACGGCACCGTCCTCTCCTTTTCAGACCGAGTGCTATTCACTAAGCTGCAGACCTGTTTCACTGCCAGCGGGATGGTTGACCTGGACCCCAGCGTCGCCCCCGACACCATGCCCAGCGTTGAGCAGCGCAGCGAAATTCTCCAGGTAAGCGGCTCGTTTCGACTCAGGAGAATTTGAAATAAGTCGCTGGCGCCTGGCTTTGGTGTTCGTTTGTAGTTTTATATACTGTTATGTTTTTCCCCGGAAAGTGTGAACACACAACAGTGATTAGAGTTAGTTTGTACCACGATAACTTTACCGACATCTTCCTGGTTATTTCACATTCGAATCTGATAAAAAATCAGCACGAATAGACGTGCTTATGAATATGGTAAGGCCATGTCAATATCTAACTTATTCTTACACCTTCCAGACATTCTTGGACTGCTGCTCGAAGCAAGACTACCCCGCAATAGAGGCGCTGGAGGCCAGGAAGCAGAAGTCGAACGGTGAGGAGGTCTCGTCCCAGCTGAAGCAGCTGCAGGAGAAGATCCAGGCCGTCTACAAGAAGTACCTGATGGGCAGCAGTGTCGGCTTGAACGTGGCGGGCTCGTAGTGCGCCATCACAGACGGATCTCAGGGAGGACGTCGCAGCAGACGGCGCTGGCTGTGTCGGTGCTGCACGTGCGTCGTACAGTGTACACTGGGGAAGGCGCGGCTGGACGCCAGTGTCACCCTTGTCTGTTTGACTCACACCGGACAGGGTGCGGCCGGGTACCGTGCGAGGACCGTCTGCATCTGCAGCTGGGCAGGGCTGTGCCAAATGCACCCGCGGCTGGGTCAGTGAAAGTGGCAGTAGTAGACTCGCTTCGGACACGGCTGTTTTTGCTGGGGCTTCTGAGGCTGCCCAAGTCGGTTCACTACCGACGGCGGCATCCTTTTCGCGATCACAACAATCATGCTTTCGTTGAACGCCCCTAGCAGTCGTGGTGCGTGACGAAAGCACCAACTATGTGATGCATCATGAGTATGCGAATGTTGGACGGAACACGTGTGTGCGGGGAAATCTCCGCAAGGAAATGTCATGGAGGTCTCAGCCAAGCTTAGCGGGTGGCTGGCTGTGCAAGGATCTGCTCAGCTTTGTGTGACGAGATGACAACAATCAGTATTTATGAACCTGTAACACATGCCAATTAGTTAGTCACAGTGTACTAGTTATAGTTGATCCTGAATGTGTAAATACATACATCCATAGTCACGCCCGTCAGTTGAATTGGTTGGGAATCGGGATCTCCAGCCAACAACGACTTTGTTTTGAGTATGCTTCTTGTTTTGCGATATGAAGAAATGCCGCTTGAGATTGTGAACGCATTCAAAAGCCGGTGTCATGCATGCTCATTGTGCCTAGTTGATCGTCCGATGTGAGATGTGCTACTGTTTCTCAACGCCGTCCAATCCTTCTGAGCCAAATGTGTAAAGTTTGGTTTAAAGAACGGTAGGTAGTCTCATGTCATACAATACAATGATAATTGCATAAATTATTTGAATCGCCTTGTCGAGGCAATGTGCGTTGGATTGTAGAATTGTTCTTTAGAGTATAAGCAATAAGTCACCATAAGTCACCACAGATGCAGGAACGCCACGAAAAATGTGTGCATGTGGGGGGGGGGGGCAGTAAAACTTCGATCTCGTCATGAGAGAAACCTAACCCTTGTATTATAAAACAATGACGATCAATGCAAACGCCTAAAAAAGCAAGGTACTTGCATTGATTACTTGCAAAACAAAAAACATGCTGTTTTTTTAGGTACTTGCATTTATTGCCATTGTTTTCGAATACATCTATCATGTCTGATATACTACAAACCTAACCCTTCATTGAAAGATGCAAGATGTCTTTCCAACTATGTTCTCTTCTCGCCTTGGTGAACCTTTTGCCATCCATTTTTTAACCAAGGAAAAACAAATATATGACAAATTGGTCGAAAAGAAAAATGTACTACCCCTGTTCCTACGTCTAAGCAAGTCACCAAATCTGCCCTTTAATTTCAAGAAAACGCCATTGATTTCTCTAGATGGGAGAAGCCGACTCAAATACCCACGAGAATTAATTACATCTAAGTAGCAGCATGGAGCTTAAGGTACATTCGTACATTAATTCATTTCGTGGTGTTTTTGGGTGTTTTCATACGTTAAACGTCCCAAACGAAAGTGAAATTACTGTAAATGCGATTTCCCATTCAGATTATTAATCATTTCATTTTATTTCATTACCATTTATAAACTCGAGACGAGATAAACGTCACGCTTAAGATTCAACACCTATCTTACACAAATTAAAACTTGAAGAATGCCTCTCAAACAATTGATTTATAAATAAAGTACCGTAATATAAGGCCCGATTACAAATGTATTATCGAGACAAACGATTAACTGTGTTGCAGCTGATGATTTGTGAAGCTACACAATTGGAAATGATGAGCGTCGGGTATAGAGAGGAAAATCTCCCTTTTGACGTTATGCAACTTTGAGATGCCGGCCGAACATTGAGGAGCACCATGCCCCAGAAGCAAACTGTCTAAACATGTCAGTTAGAACGTCACATACCATCCAATTGGAGTTTAAAAGCAAAACTGCTCTTTGAATTCATACTTTTTCAAGAAAAATACGCATCAATGCAATCGCTTCCACATTGCACCGCCTGCTATAGCCGTTGGTAATACGTTAACGCGGCTGTTATTAGACGGTAAGGGGCCTATAGGTGATTTGCACAGTAATCGTGTTTGCAAGCCGACCCACCGTTTTCGTGGGAAAACCAAAACCTCAAAAAGTTTATCATGTTTTGTATATACATTTTGCAGTATGATCTAGATTCTAGAATCAAAACAGGTAGTTACTTGCCCTAGGTCTGATTTTAGGCGGCCGCGTTCAAGGTCAGATGAAGCCAGCGAGCCAGCCGACTGTCCTCAGTCGTTAGGGCACGTTCAGCTTTCGTCTCTTAATTCTGCCGGTGACTGGAATTGCGTGATTGGATGGTGGGATCAGAGCCTGCGCAACAAGCTTAGCTTAGCCTGGGTTCTGATATCGAAAATCCATTCCACCAAAACATTCGAACTTAGTTTATATACAAAAACATGCATACCACACAAATTATCTATACAAATAAAAATCCAAGGGAAGGACGCTGCAGTTCATGGGATATTGGGATAAGTCCATACAGCCTTCGTACGCTGCAGCCTGCATCATCATCATGCAACGAAATACAGATTTGCAGGTGCATTGTAACATAGCAAACGCAAGCAGGAAGCCAAACTAGGCATTGTGGGCCTATACACCGAATGCGCTTGTCACAGGTGCTAGGTATTATTAGTTGGTCCACCCGTGTAGCTCAGTCGGGAGACTTACGTTCTGACCCACCCTGGCAACCTGAGTTCGAAACGCTTCGACACTCGCTAATTTCCCGTGAATGAGATAATACATTCCTTCCCAGTGCTGGGACAATGGGGTGGGGGACATGTAGGCAGTTGTTTTTAATGCCTAAAAAATGCAGCGTATTTTACTCGACTTGTATACTTCTCATACCCATCTTAGGGCGCCTTCCCTCACAAAAGTTCCTCTTAACTTATCATAATCTTAATTGTGTCCTGGTGACGTCACGACCATAGTAGTTTTGTGACAGCATATGCGAGTGTGACGTTTCGTTTCTTTTTGCCCATTTTTGTAGAAGTGCAGCTCGGGAGATAAATATGCCGATCCCTGAAAGAATCATCCTGTTTTTATGTGCAATGTGCATGTGCATAGTGCATATTAACTGGGACATTAAATTTGTGGCGACCAAAGACAGACTCGCTGCAAATAGCTGTTTTACCGCTGCGTAGAAGATGTCACGTCAGCGTCATTTTTGGTCATGATTTTTCGAATTTTCGTCACGTCGCTTCTAGGACATGAGCTTGATTGTTTTAGTTGTTATTCATTTTTGAGTTCATTTATAATTTGCATTAGTTTTCGTATAATTTTACATTATTACAAATTATCATTGCTTTCATGAACCCAAAATATTGGTGCCTTGCAAAACTGTCCCAAACCCCGTTGAATTATCTCATCGAGTTTGCTATCGAAAGTACCGAGGACCTTTGAATCCGAGGTATTTTCGATACATAAAACTAGGTGAGATTTTTGCATTGCCAGCCCGAGGGAAGGGACATATTTCCCAAACATGCTATTTACGGCATGTGATGTCATACATTTACGTCCAGGGGTGTCATGTTCTGAAAATGATGGGGGGAGGCATTGCTAACTTTATCGATTCTTAATCAATTTTTATCATGCAATGTCATAGGCCTAATGTTAAAATGTGAAATCATTGGGGGGAGGGTGTCGAGCCCACTCAAAAAGATACAAATCGACCCCGGTGTTTACGTCATCCACATTTCGACCAGTCGAAAACACCCTCATGTCACTTTTTGTTCAAAATTGTTGCATATGATTATCTCGGGTTCTGAATTCAGCTGTGGCAATAGGAACTCAATCTAACCTCATGTTCTCGAGTTATAGCGTCAGCCTCAGGCATTTTTACAGCGGCACGCTGCATAGGTAGGGGAGGTCGGGGGAGCACCGCCCATGGGTTAATACCGCCCACCCTGGTCCCTGTGATCTCGTTTAATATAAACCGTAGATGACTAGCTGATTGTCCTCGTGGTCGTGATTAGTGTTATATATTGTTAACGTGCCGTGATTAGTGTTATTTACTTTGGTCTAATCTAAGTGGACCAAATTGAACCAAAACCGACAAAATCGATGTTTTTGGTCCAATTTAGTCCACTTAACCCGGCATTGGCTGGGGGGGGGCTATGTTTTTAGCGAGGGGCGAAAAATGCCCCTCGTTATCTCCCGAACCAATAACCGCATCGAGACGCGCAATCGAAAGCAATTGAAAGCTCTCAATGAGATCACTCTAAAGCGTACTCGAAATTGTATAAATAAGGTCACATACATGTCAGGTCACAGTCAGGTCAAAGGTCAAATGTTAGATATTTGAGTTTTTGGGCCATACTTCCCATCCAAGCCTGATATCATTGAGTACTATGGTATCACACAAGTGCTCCTAAGTACCGGTATATGTTGCAATCTTCACCCCCGGAAATAAGCAAAGGTGTAGTATTGTAAGCAAAGCATCTTTATGAGGTCAATGTCAGGTCAAATCAAGCGTCGCTACGTATTTGAAAGAGATCATGCGACACATATATTTATGGGTTATTTATCTTTACACTAAATATCTCGTTTATAGCTGCCATTTGTTACATCTGACCCTCGAATATAGGGCAAGACAGGTCATAACAGGTCAAAAAAATTCGGAAATAGAGTAAATATAAATATGTAAAGATGCATTGATAATTATCCTCAAGTTTTTGTCTCAGCAATACAGTTGATTACATTTTTTTGTATTTTATCATCTGCGTCAAAATAATTCCCCCAAAACTTACTCTTCGCAAAAAGATGACTTTTAATGATGGATACATCATACTTGGGAGCAATCAGTGATTCAAATACAGATATTGCTTTGAAATATCGCATTCAGGAGCTATTGCACATATGTTTGTTCCTCTTACATATCTTCCTGGTTTTTTGAATTAAATATTTTAAAATGCTGTTTTGTGGATTTCAATACAGTTGTTCTTTTTGGATGCCGCGGGGTCAAAATTCCAAAATTTTTCTGAAATCCGATCATTACCATTTTTCTACCTTATCATTTGCTATCTCTTGCCTTTCTTTTGAATTGCATTTTTCTGAAGGAATGGTCTTTGTACAGCCTGATTGAGCTTAGCTGACATTTGCGCCAAAGTCGTGTGTAGCGACGTCACTAAATTCGATATAACTCGAAAAAGTTTCGAAGAATTTTCAATTTTTTGCAATTGAGACGTCAAATTAATGTAGAATAAGGTTCCCGAAGTTTCGCATTGATACCTCTATTCGTTTGTGAGCTATTGTTAAATCCCTGAGGGGGTAAATTAGACCTTAAAGTCGATAAAACTCATAATGACCCCGTTTTTGACCACACCGGATGGAATGGCGAAAAGCCTGTCCAAATCGGTTACATATCTTCGGAGCACGACGTTTGCAACGATTTATAGTGGTTTGGTCCAATTTAGTCCACTTAGATTGGATCAAGGTGGA